>JAPDNY010000010.1:104413430-104553111 GCA_029375565.1 Gekko gecko | reverse complement strand
TGATTGCCTTTGTCTCCCTTGATTGATTAGTTTTGAAGTATTAATGTACTATGCTGTTAGCATTAGCACAAAGGCTGTGGCTATTTTTCATCCATGTACATCTTTTTAATAGGACTGTGAAATTACACTACCTGTGTTATGTATAGGCTGCTGGACAAGCTTCTTTTCAGCTCTTAATGTACTAATTCTTGATGAAAAAATCTGCCATTAGAGAAAAGAATGAGTTCTCTTGGAAGGCCATTAAGGCCAAGTGATGTGTTTTTAAAATTCAGACAGCATCTTAAAATACCCCATCTATTTGGACACTGCTTTGGAATGTGTTTATTAAACATTGCACTTATTAAGTGTGAAATTTTCTCCCTCCACTTTAACATGCGCATCAATCAAAAAAGCCTGCTGGCTTATTTAATTTCCATCATTTTCTGCCTTCGGATCTGGATCCAGGCTACTTTTTTGCTAAATATCAGAATACAAATAAGTCCTCAAAGCACAGCCTTTACTCCTTTGAGCAAACAGGCTTGGGTATTAATATCCATTTTTAAAGAGCTCATAGAATGATCGATAGCACGTCAGAGCAAATTTGACTAAGGAGATTAAATAATGGGAAAGAAGCTTCGCTTCAAGTTTCAGTGTTTCATTTATTGTATTGATTTGTTGTGTGGGGGTTTTTTGGGGGGGTAGGGGAGCTTTGTTAAAGTTGGTACTTCTAAGTTCTGCTTTCTTTGCCATCCAAACACCAGTGGCAATAACCGTAGCCTTAGATTCATTAGTCATAATCAGTGCATTGTAAGTGTCGAACATTTTTTATACTAGGGGCTATTTCCCAGATAACGTTATAGCTATTTTTCATTGATTCCCTATTTTTTTGTTAATTAAAATGTGCCTTCAGCCATCATAATGTTTTACTGTGTCCCCCTCCCCCATAACCAGACCATTTGTGTACTGTGACCAGCAGTGACCTCTCCAGGGTCTTGGGCAGAAGTACTACTCCCTCCTTTTATCTGGAAATGTTTGGGATTGAACTTGAGACCCTCTGCATACACAGCAAATGCTCTCCCCCTGGGTCATATAGCCCCACCCCAAATAAAATTAACAGAAATTAATAGAGAGATATCAGAAATATACGACACATCATTCTTACACACTATAAAACAAGTAGAGAACAGAATGAGTGACATTTGTCCAACTCTGGGAGCCCAGGAGCAGGCACAAATGGTGCTGATGGCAAGCCCCACCCCCAGTTCCCCGCCCCCAAGCTCCTTCACTCTAGAGTCATGCCGCTGCTGTGGCGCAATCTCTCCATTGTAATCTGTGGCTCAATAGAAGAAAATGGAGAGTGGCGGCACGACTCCAGAGAGAAGGGGTTTAAAGTTTAAACCCCTTCTATCTGGAGTCGCGCCACAGCAGCAGTGCAATCTCTCTATTGTATTCTATGCCCCCTTGGAAAACAATGGAGAGATTGCGCCTGTACTGTGGCGAGATTCTAGAGAGAAGGGGTTTAAAGTTTAAACCCCTTCTCTTTTCGCTTCCCTTGGCAGACCAACTGGGGAAACAAAAATGGGGGAGCATCTTCAAAAGCCTCCCCTTCCCCAGCCGGCCTACCAAGGCGGACTGGGGAAGGGAAGGGGAGGCTTTTGAAGATGCCCCCGCTTCCTCTTCTGACATCACTTCTGGTGATGTCAGGGGGCGTGGCATATGCTAATGAGCTATTGTGCTAATAGCTTATTAGGTATGCTAATGAGCTCCTGTAGCTCTTTTTCTATGAAATGACCCCTGTGTCCAACACTTGCCCGGCAAGGCAGCAGGAGTTATTTCCACCCACCCACCCCCAAAAAATCATCCATCCCTGCTCTGAATGCACCTGCACAAGGTAGTGCCAATGACATAAAGTGTAATATGTAATAGCAGCCATTGGCAATTCAGGTTTTTTTTACTGTGCCAAGGTTGCTGGCTTCCTAATCCTAAAATTATTCTGTCACAATTTGCCCAGTTCCACTGAGCCAGGATCTTCCAATGACAAGAAGTCCCTTTGAGGCCCTGAGATCTGCAAGGCACAGGCCCCTCTGAGAGTTCCTCAGATAGACCTTGTGATCCTGCTGCAGCGACATTGTCGGTCCCACCCCCAGTGAGAGTCCATGCCCGCCAAGATCCTCCCAGGCACTCAGAATCTGAGACAAAGGAGGACCTGGGCAGAGACCGGAACCCATGATGAGCAGCCTGTGCTCTGCCCCCCTCCAGTCTCTCCCAAGAAGGAGAGCTGGTGAATTAGTTCTTGACAGGAGGTGGAATTTCAAACATGTCATTAGAAAGGGTAGGGATCCTGTTAGCCTAAGTCTCCTCTTGCCACATGAAGGATGGTTTCCCGGCCAGGTTAGGGCCAAAGTTGGCAGAGGGCAAGTATAGCCCTCTATGTGTGCAAAGCCAACTAGCCCAGACATGTGCTCAGGACCATCTCTCTGACTCATTCAGCCATCAAGTTCAGATACAGCAAGCACATATCTGTCATTGTGAAAGGACAATGTCTTAATTTCATCATCTCAAAGGTGTCAGCAAACCTGCATTCCAGCACTATACCTCGCAATCAAACCTCCAGACTTTGCCTCTCAATATTGGGACCACCCCAGCCACAGTCTATTGTCATTGTTCTCTGGATAGCCCAACCATTAATGGAGCCAAGACTCAGCAATTGCCCAACGCTTTACTAACAAAGGCTTCCTTTCCCAGACCTAGACTTCTTTTGTCCAAAACCCCTTCTGAACCATTACCAGCCATGTTGGTCCATCCTGGACCATTTCCCTATTGTGCCCATTGCCCAGAAGGCACAATTTTCCTATATCTGGGCTCCAAACCCAGCCATCTTTGATTCAGTCTCCGGGGACACATACCAGCTGGATCCCCCATCTCTTCTGGGTCTTCTCAGGCATGCTTGCTGGCCAAGCAGTCTGCTCCCCTTCACCGCAGACTCTTTTCTTCGGAAGGTAGCTATAACCCCCTCAATGCTTTGCCCTCTTTTGTCTCTGATCTCTTAAGATCGCTTCACCCCTTTGTTTCCTAGCTCCGGTGTGTGTGTGTGTGGTATTTTTATTAAATTAGCTGAATGTATTAGGGATATTTTTAAAATAAATTTCATAAAAGATAATTCCTGTCTGTTGTCTGTGTCATTCTGAGAGGGTCCTGACTCTGGTATAGTTGGAGGACGATCCCTAGCTTGTGCAACTATTTAGCAAACGGTCTCTTAGCTAATTTCTCCCAGCTTCTTCAATAAGCCTGCAGAAGTTTGGAAGATTTGCTGGTTCAGAAGCTTGCATAAGGCTCACTGTGGTTGCCTTGGTTTCTGCCTCCTTGACACCTGCATGCCTCCATACCCTCCTTCCTGCCTTCTCTGCCGTACTTCTGCGTACCTCATACATGCCCTGGTCCTCTCCTGACTGCCTCATAACCCTCTGACTCTCACCAGCTTGCCTTCTCTCCTGCCTGTGTGCTGGCCTCAGGAAGATTGCTGCCTTTTGGCTGGTGAACAGAACCAATTTGCTAGTTTGTATGGAATATGGAATGAGTGCTCTACTCCACAGCACTCCCAGAGGCCTAATGAACCTTATGTTTGACACCACTGCTTTTAGATGTGCATAAATGGCTCCAATAATTAGAAGAAAAGATGCCTCTAGCTAATATTTTCTATGAATTATAGGATTCTGACAGTTGAAACAGCTGGCTACTAGATATATATTTCTATTTGCTGTATTCCAAAATAATCTGCCCACATGTCTTCTGTTTAAAGGAATAGACCGAAATATTTTCTTTTTAAAAATTTCTCTTTATAAATCCTATAAACATTTGTATAATTTCTGCCTTTATCCATCATTGGTCACAATCCAAAGAATGTCCCAGAGAAATCAAGAAAATTTAGCATCAAAATTAAAAAATGTTACTGTGCAATCTTCACAATACACCTGTTTCTATTGTTGCAACCTCTGGTACTGCTGGTACTAAAACCAGCATCCCCATGTTAAAATCTCTGTTTTCTCTGAGAATCTAAAGGGTTACTTTTTCTACATTCTGCTGTCATCATCTTGTGAGTTCCCCTCCATTTGCTCCACCCCATGATAGTGGCAGAAAAATACAGGCTTGGATCCAACAATCAGCCAGCAGAAATGGACTTGGAGCAGTTCCATTTGCACAAGATCTCCAGCAACACCTGGTGTTTCCGTTCCTTATAGATTCCAAAAATGACTTGCACAATGCCATACACAATGAGGAAAATGGTTTGGAGTATGCTATGGTTCCACTTTATATTAAGGGACATCATGAGTTGTTTTTCCCCACATTTCAGCTTATGTAAGGACCCTAGCTCATACAGGAATCTTCTAGTGCATCCATGCCAGTGGAATAACATTTGAACACAGAGCACCTAGTTTCCAATGTAACTGGAAACAGTATGAAGTCAGCATGGTGATACTGTTTTTAATGGCTTTCCCATGCTTCATGTAACATTGGTTCATATTCCAATAATTTCAGTAGACTTCAGTAATAACTATTTTTTGCTGGTTTGCTCTCATGTTGATACATGAACCCATGAGTTTCCAACCTTTTTGAGTTTGTGGGCACCTTTGGAATTTCACTTGCTCTGAAGGGGTCTCCTCCCCTTCTACATCTAGTAATATGCAATATTAAAACAAATGTTAAATAGCAACATGGAGTGGACTTCAAAGTATCAGACTTCTCAGTTTATTGTTTGGTGCATTTGGAGAACTCCAGTGAATCTAAGAGTTTGTAGGAGCACTTCTTTCCTTTACGCCTTACATTACCATTACCCTTTACATCCTCCCACTTGACATTTGATGGAGTGCAGTACCTTCTGAAAAGGTACTATAAATAGCACCGACACTTGTCAAGGAGCCTGGGAGTGGAGATTTTATGCTTATGACTAATTAAGCAATTGAAAATGATCACATACAAAGAAGACGTCTTTCACAGCTCATCTGTTTTATGTGAAAATAAGGAAGATCCTCCCTGACTCCACGAGGAGCTTGATAGCACCAGTAAGCCCACCACATGGACTTTGCAGTTAACTCCTCCATAATTGCTGCTGTGAGATACAGTAGTAAACAGTGGGATGCAGTTTTCATTCTACTGGAGCTGGACTGCAAAGGAGCGGGTATTGGCAGTGATCTTTATCCTGGACCACTTCTCTTAGCACTAGGGGGACTTGTTGAACTTGTTCCAAACCTTAACAACAAATTAATTGTCAGATTATCCTTTTATGTCCTGACCTGGCTGGTCCAGGCTAGTCTGATCTTACCAGACCTTGGAAGCTAAGCCGGGTTAGTCCTAGTTAGTATTTGAATGAGAGACCACCATGGAATACCAGGGTTGCTACACAAAGGCAGGTGGTGGAAAGCCACCTCTGAATTTCTCTCGCCATGAAAAGCCTACGGGCTTGCCATAAGTCGGCTGCAACTTGACAGCGCTTTACGTGCACGCACACGCTATTCTGTTTCTGTGTTCAGATAGAGTCAAATAATTATTAGGATAGGATCTTTTTTCTTCTCCCTAAAACTTGGATTCAAAGATTCTGTCCTGCTCTCTGTGAAGGCTTGTTCCAGCACACGGAGCCTTCCAGGAGGGGAATGTGCCTCTTCCACAGAAAGAAGTCTCTTTGTGCCATGAAAAGGGTCCTTGCATTGGAGAAAGGCTCCACTGTTAGTGGCACAGAACCTTTGAGCCCAACAAAATTGTTGCTGTTGTTGTTTTGTTCAGTTTAAGTATGATTGAACTTGCAAGCCCTCTACACATTGACTGAACAAACGGCCCACCCCAGGTGATTGCTGGGTCTTCTGGTTTAAACACATGGAGACAGAGCCCACATGTATGCTTCCTCCCTGTGATTGTGGAGGCCACTAAGTCTCTACGATGTTAGGGGCTTTAAACCCAAAATGCTTTTCAGAAAGAGAGTCTTGCAAGGTTTGGGCTTTGTTGCGTTTCTAGAGAAAGGATGACTTACAAGTTGCTAAGAATACCTTTCTGTCCCCTCACTATCTCTAGTCTGATGTAGGGATGTCAAGATGATGAGATGGGTCTTGGAGCATTCTTGAAGAAACAGGAAGGTGCCTTATACTGAATCTGACCTTTGGTCCATCAAAGTCAGTAATGCCCCCTCAGGCTAGCAATGGCTCTCCAGGGTCTCAGGTGGAGGTCTTTCGCATAACCTACTGGCAGATTCATCGACTGGAGATGCTGGAGATTGAATTTGGGACCTTCCGCATGCCAAGTAGAAGCTTTGCCATGGAGCTACAGCCTCTCTTTCAGAAATTACATTTTTAGTAGATTCATGTTACAGATCTAACCTGCTTTGCACAAATACCAGAATCCTATATCAGCACATAGTTGAGAAGGGTACATGACTCACTGGTGGAGCCTTACATGCAGATGGCCCCAGCTTCAGTCCCTGACGTCTACAGTTGTGAAGATGTCAACAGGGCTGAGAAAGTCCACCTCTCTCCTCTGCTTGAGATCTCGGAGAGCTGGTGCCAGTCATTACCGAGCTAGCTGGATCAAGGGCCAGGCATGGTATAAGATAGCTTCATGTGTCCTATGACTAGAAATTTTCCATTCGGAAGATGGTCAGCTGCAAGAGTGACGCCAGCATCAAATACTAGGAGATTGGGACAGCTGCCCATAGTGTCATTATTTCTGGAGAGTGAATTACAGTGTTTTGTTTGTATGAGACATATTTATTAACAGACTAAGACAGTTAATGCTGGAGTAGGAAGAGAGATGCGATTCAGCTCCATAGTTTAATGAACTTCATTAGCATTTCATGGCTTTTCAGCTCAGTTCCAAATGACCATAAGAGAGCTTTACAGCCATTTTGAAAGGTGGCAAAGTGTCCACATTCTCATCTATTCCTATCCATACTGTTCAAACCATGGGGAATTCTTCAATTAAAGAACACACTATTATATAGGAAGCTATTTTTTCCCCCTTCTGTAGACAGGAACTGAAAGCTTGGTATTGTAACAATGTATTCTTTATATTGACAAACCATGAATAGCAAGGAAAATGAATTATACTCTCAGTTTAATTTCTGCCAGTGAAAATGCCTTGTGTTGGATACTTTAAGGAGAAACCAATTCAGCAGATTCTGAAGATACTTCTGTTATGCTTCCACGTACAATCATATGCTTTCTGGAGCCAGAGGTTTGTGATGAGAAATGATCTAATTCAGCAATATACATCATTGTTGCTGTAAGAATCTAGATTTATTTTTTTATTGCAGAGGAGAGGGACTGTAGCACAGTGAAAGAGCAAGTGCTTTGCATGGAAAAGATCCCAGATTTATTTAGTTTTAAATCTAGTTCAAGGATTTAAGGTAGCAGGCCTAGGAAAGATCTGAACCTAATACCCTGAACAGGTGTTGCAAGTGAGGTGAGATAATTCTGACTGAGATAAAAACAATGATCTCTCTCACCCTTCATATGTCTAGATTCAAGGGCTTTTCTGCCTTCTCATTTTCCTTGCTTTTATGTTCCTGTT
The DNA here is from genome assembly GCA_029375565.1 of Gekko gecko. Taxonomy (NCBI): domain Eukaryota; kingdom Metazoa; phylum Chordata; class Lepidosauria; order Squamata; family Gekkonidae; genus Gekko; species Gekko gecko. The sequence continues at coordinate 104,545,578 of JAPDNY010000010.1, read as the reverse complement.
GCTTGGGGGTGGGGGTGTTTCTGTTCCACACATGCTTTCCTTCCTCTGGTGGCCGATTTTGTACAAGGAGCTGCACCACTGTCATACTTCCCTTTGCCCCATTTCCATTGGTCAATTTCCCACTCGAAGCTGTGTGGCCGCTTCGCCCAATTTTCCCTGTGGTTTCATGATCCTGTTTTTTGAGGATCACGAAACCGCGGGGAAAATCAGGCAAAGATGCAGGTCAAAATATGGCCACGCAGCTTAAAGTGCGAATTTGACCGATAGAAATGGGGCAAAGGGAAGCATGACGGCAGCACAGCTCCTTGTGCGAAATCGGCCCTGCAGTTTAAATCTTCAGGGAGATATTTTGGACATTTTATTTATTTATTACTTTGATTTCTATCCCACCCTTCCTGTAAGTGGGCTCAGGGAAGAGCGTGACAACAATAACAATAAATGGAAGTTTAACAATAAAATCAACTGTGCAGCAAACCAGAGCTAGCTTGCCTTGGTAACAGAGCTCAGATGGAAACATTTCAGAGTGGCGCTGCTGGATAATTCGCTAGATCAAGAGAATCAGTGCTGTCAGCAAGGGAGGCCAAGATGGATTTGGACGCCCAATGTCTCAACTGAAACCCCGGCGGAACAGCTCTGTTTTTACAGGCCCTATGGAATTACAACAGATCCCACAGGGCCCTGATCTCAAATAGGAGCTTGTTTCACCAGGCAGGGGTCAGGGCTGAAAAAGCCTTGGCCCTGGTTGAGGCTAATTGGATGTCCTTCAGGCTGGGGACAGCTAAGAGATGTGTAGGGTTCTGCAGGGCACATACGGGGAGAGATGGTCCCAAAGATATATGGGCCCGTGGCCACATAGGGCTTTGAAGGTTAGCACCAAAACCTTGAACTGGACCTGGTACTCTATTGGCAGCAAGTGCAGTTGATGCAGCACAGGCTGAATGTGCACCCACACAGATTCTGCACTCGCTGCAGTTTCCGGGTCAACTACAAGGGTAGCTCTGCATGGAGCAAGTTACAGTAATCCAGTCTGGTAGTGACCATTGTATGGGTCACTGTAGCCAGGTCCTGAGAAGTGAGATAGGGAACCAGTTGCTTAACCAGCCAGAGGTGATAAAAGGCCAATTGAGTAATAGTGGCAAACCTGGGCCTCCATAGAAAGGGAGGCATCCAGGACCATCCCTAAGCTCTTCACCCTTGGCGATGGCACCAATCAAGAGTTGGGTGTTGGATTTCCAGTCCCAGATTCCCACAGCCTAGGTAAAGGACCTCCATCTTCATTGGATTCAGCTTCAGTCAACTCTGTTGAAACCATCCAGTCACAGCCTGTAATGCCCTGTTCAATACCTCTGGAGCGGAGTCCGGCCATCTGTACATCAACAGATAGAGCTGGGTATCATCGGCATATTGCTGACAACCCAGCCCAGACCTCCAGGCCAACTGGGCAAGGGGGCGCATATAGATGTCAAACAGCATTGGAGAGAGGATAGCACCCCCCCTTGCGTCACAGCACATATTAAACAATGTAATATTAATTAAACCACTAGATGGAGCAAAACACATGTGGAACAGAAGAAGGAAAAAAAAACCCAAAGCCACAGGAACGCACAAACAAGGAGAATGTGGGAAAGCCTCAGGAACCCAGGATGGAGAGCATCTGTATATCACATGTAAACTAATGTACAACAGTGCAGATAAGAAAGCCACAGTTGTAATTTGTTGTGGGCTTGAAGGCTAATCTCACATATTTTAACTGTATATCATATAGTTGTCAAATGGTGGTTCTCAGTAATGAAATAAGCAAAGAGTACCTTGTAATATGTAACAGTGTTGAAAATAAAATGGGTGTTTGTGGATTGTGTAAGAAATAGATATAGAATTGCATCTATCTTCAACTATTTATTTATTTAATCCTTTTATTTTCTTTATGCCCCACTTTTCTCCTCAGTAGGGATCCAAAGCAGCTTACATCATTCTCCTCTCCTTCATTATATCTTTGTAACAACCCTGTTTGGTAGATTAGACTGAGATTGTGACTTGCCCAAGATCACCCAGTGAGCTTCAGTGACAAAGTGGGGATTTGAACCTGGGTCTCCTAGTATGTCACTCTAACCACTACACCATACTGTCACTCTTCTATTATTCATAAAGGGGCTTCTGAAAACTGGATATACTAGGGATTGAACTTGGAACTTTCTGCATAGAAAGCAGATGCTCTGCCACTGAGCTACAGCCCCTCCAGTATCCTCTTTCTCTCTCTGGCCAACCAAATGCAGAGAAGGAGCACAACATCCATCCCCTACAGTTTGCCTCCAGTAACTAGTATTCAGAGACACACACATAAGTGCAACCCATTTTGGCAGTTGCTGAAATGGTCCCCATGCAAGTACATGCATATGACAATGGCATATTTCATTTTTCCTGTATTCTGATTCATACAACTAGCCTGAAAGTCTTATTTCTGAACTGAAAAACAACTGGTGCTAAAGTCAGTATCTAGTTTCTAAATACCATATGGGAGAGGCAGTGAGTGGGCAGTATGTGTGGTGAGGTTATTTAGTGTGTGCATTTCAAATTACTTAAAAATAGAAGTTGTACTGGGAAACTGTCTATTATTTTTGTTTTCATTATTACCAAACAGTGCTTACTTTCAACCCTTTGCTACAAAGTCAGTTGATTCAAAGTAAACCCTTGATATTCCATTCCTGGAACACACAGTATACATGTGTTCTAGCTGATTGTTTTTTTGTTTTTGTTTTTTTTAAGAGTTACAGAAGGGACACAACTTTGAAAATTTGATAATGGAATGTTTCATTATGGGAAATCACCAGTATAAATGTTACTCATGTTCAGTTCCAGCAGTGTGTTGTTGACCTTCCTTGTGGAGTCAGTGAACTCTGCCATGCTGGTTTTCTGCAGTTCTGCATGGCTTTTTTCCTCCTTAGAGCCATTCCATGACAGTGGGCTGCATGCATTGTTAATGACAATTGTTTGTCTTCCTGCATGTTGGAGGCAATATAATCAGTGTAATTGGGAAGTAAGGAAATCCACACTTCACGTGCTGATCTCTCCTCGGGGTTTCTTTGTAGCTTGCTGTTCCTACAAAGCAGATTGTGCTTCGACCTTCTGGATACAGATTATTTCAACCGGTAGGCAGGAAAAAACACACCCTGTCATTATAAGCGGAGACCCGTAAGACAACCATATTGTAGAACAGTAATTGGAAATGTTCAGCCCTGCTCAGAGTCTGAACTACTTGAGCGGAGAGAATGAAATTGTACTATGAAGCTGGTTAAGTGACCTGCAAGTGTCCATTCCAAAGGCAGCAATTCGTCAAACCACCTTATTCTGCCTTTTCACCTTTATGCTCTCGTCTTCAGAAAGTGAACATATGCAGAGGATTTAACTATGTGTTCTTCCCGCAGGCATGGGAGAGAGTATGCCCAGAGAATGCTATATGCATAATCTACCGTTTACTAGTTTAACTGATAAAGTGCGATGTGTGGTGGTGGTAGAAAGTGACTTCAAGTCACAGTTAACTTATGATGACATCGTAGGGTTCTCAAGGCAAGAGATTCCCAGGGGTGGTTTGCCATTGCCTGCCTCTGTGTAGCGACTGTACTAACCCAGGGCCAACCTGCTTAACTTCTGAGATCTGATGAGATCAGGCTGATGAGGAAAGGCTTTTTCTTGTCCACTTTCAACTGACATTTTCTGCTTCTGCAGAGGTATGTTTGGAGGAATGGACATTACTAATTGTGAGTTGAATATCTGCCCATCTGGGTGGTGAAAGCCAGCTGGAAAAAGCTGGGATCTTTGCCAAGCCAGATGATCAAAGCCATATTGAGAAGACCAGACAGCTTTAAGCCTTGAGTTGTTGGGCCTCTGTTCAGAACTCCTTGAGAACCTCTTGAGGCGGGTGGGGGTTTTTTTGAATACCAGTACTCGGTTACCAATAAAAGCTATAAAAATTTAATAGGGGGAACGCAGCCGTTACAAAATTGACATCCTGAGTGATGTGTGGTGTGGTAAGATTTAAATTATGTTCGTCTTAGTACTGCACATTATGTTCAAATTCTCACTCAGCTATGAAGCTCCCTGACTGATTTTGGGCAACTCACAATTGTTCAACCTAACCCACTCTTGTGGAGATTGAGCAGGACAGGAATATAATAAATGGGAACTTTTTTGTCCATTTTTATGAAATCGTACATACTTCAAACTCTCATCCTTGATCAGTTCTAGGGAAGTGGTCCATTGACTGCTTGTTTTGTTTTGTTTTTTTTGTCAAGTCACAGCTGACTTATGGCAACCCCATTGAGTTTTCAAGGCAAGAGACATTCAGGGGTGGTTTACCATTGCCTGTGTCTGCATCACAACCCTGACATCCTAGGTGGTCTTCCATCCAGATTCTAGCCCTGCTTAGCTTCTGAGATCTGACAAGATCAGGCTAGCCTGGGTTATCCAGGTCATGGCACTGTTTGTTCTGCTGGATGTTAAAATTCATATGTTCTGAGATCCCATATTCTCTTTCCAGCACCAAAAAGCAGCATAGGCCACTTGAATTCCTGGGATGGTATGACTAGGGATTTTGTTCTGTGGCCAGGTTACTTTGGTGTATAACACCATACTTAACATACTTGCAGCTGTTTGTGAACCTATGCTTTCCCACCTGTAGCTCCTTCTGGTCACAGCCCCTTTGGCAGAGGAGGAGGTAGGTGAGAGACAGTAGTGGAAAGAGAGGCAGATGAGAGGCAGTGCACTCCAGAGCCCTGTACATTCTCATAGAAGGCGCTATCTGTGTCGTACAGCTGGCACAAAACTAGTGCACAAGTCCTTCATGTATTGCTTTGGACCAGGCTTATGTTGTTGTTCTACTAAAAAACTAAAGTAGCTGTGAAGTTTCAGGACACAGAGAAATTTGGAACAAACCATGATTTATTTACCAGCAAAATCTACTGTGCCCCATGCCATTCTGGAAATCAGATTTATTTGTTGTATCAATAAGCTATAAATATCTGGAAAACATGAACAGGACACTTGTGTGGCTTTTATCCCCCCCCCGTGAATGTGGTAGTCATTAGGATTTAGCTAGTGATAAATTGTACCTATTTTCAATATAGTTTTCTAAATTTGCATGTAAAGAAAGTGTGTCACAATATTTTACATGACATTAATATGGACCTAGTAAGTGGCAGAACTGGACTGCCAGAAAACTTGCATATCTTTTGTGAAGCTGTTTATGCAATTTCCGGAGTGAGATTAAAAGTGGCAGTTCTCAGGATGTTTGGGAGTTGATTGTCTGTCATATGAGATCTCATTTTACACTTGTTAAGCTTCCGCAATGAAAATATTTGCTGTCAAATGTACACACTTCTGCAAGGCATATGTTGCAAGAGAGTTTGCATATGTTAATATGGCTGAAGGCCAGTGGGAAAGAATTTCATTAGTTGACCAAACAGTTGAACTGTGGGGGAAATGCAGTTCCATTATATCCACTGGGAGATTTGCCATTGACTTCAGTAGTGTGTAGATTTGTGCCCCTAATCATGTGCTATGTCAGTTTCTTAGCTTTCTGGAATCATCACATGGATTTGGGTGTTATGAGATCCGAAAACAATATCAGTTTTGTGCTGTCTGTATGACAGTCTCTTAGCCTTTTCAGACCTGCTTTCACTACATTTTCAAAATTGCTTCTACAATTGTGTATGTCAGAGCATCTTAAGTGCAAAGGAAAGTTAATCAAAACCCTTAGAAAGACCTTGGAAGACATATATGAATAGTTCTACGTTTCTTGCCTCTGCTCTTGTCTTTGCTCCATGTTTAGGGCCTGATATAGTTGGAGAAATGGGGATGTTTCCAGTATATCATGGTGGTGCCCCAGTTTTGCAGAGCGTGCATTTGACTTATGAGTTATAGCTGTTCCCAGTACCCACCTGTAGTGCAAGAAATAGAATAGCTGTCAGAATATTTCTTTGCTTCAGATCTGAGCCAAGGAATTCCCCTTCTTCTCTTCTTCTCCCTTCCTTCCCCTCTCCAACTTAACTGTTGCTCTTTAGTGGTAATAAGCTGGTTGCTCATATGTAAACACCCAGTAGGGTTGCCAGCTCTTGGTTGGGAAATATCTGGAGACATTGGGGGCGGAGTTTGTGGAGGGGAGGGACTTCGCTGAGGTATAATGTCATGGACACCACCTTCCACAGTGTCCATTTTCTCCAGTTGAACTGATCTCTGTTGCCTGGAGATCACTTGTAATTCCAGGAGATTCCTAGCCTCCTCCTGGAGGTTGGCAACCCTAACACCCAGAGTGAATACAAGGTCTTTCTATCTCATCCTTCCTATTCTATTATTAACTGAGGTGCTCAGTACTTATTGGGATATGCTGTTCCCAGGATGCCTGACGTTAGGATATCAGATGTCCTGAGAACTACATTTCCCAATATGCACAGAATGGCTCAGTCATTGATGAACCATGTGGGCAGGGGAAAAAATAGAAATAAGACTCTTCCTTTTGGTATGCCTGATGACACCACTGGGGGAATCATGGAGTCCTGAAACTCTATGAATGCCTGTAATCAGGCTTGATATCATAGAATCATAGAATGTTAGAGTTGGAAGGGACCTTGCAGGTCATCTAGTCCAACCCCTTGCACTCTGCAGGAGCATAGCTGGAAGATAGCCCGACATACCTACAACATACCCAAAAGATGGTCATCCAGCCTCCTATAGCATATAGTCTATGCTATCTTGCAATTTATGCTGTGTTGCAGTTTATCATCATGTAGCACAACTTTCCAAGGCTCACACACATGAAGCTGTATTATACTTAATCCGGCCATTGGTTCTTCACAGCCAGTATTGTCTGCTCAGACTGGCAGTGGCTCTCCAGAGCCTCAGTTAGAGGTCTTTCACATCAACAAATTGCCTGATTTTTTTTCTCCTTTAACTGGAGATGGCAGGGAATGATCCTGGGCCCTTCTGCATGCTAAGGAGACGCTCTAGCATTGCCTCACTGATTGTGAGGTGACCTCACTGGACTTCCATTAGTTCATATCTTAAGTAATAATGTAATATTTAATACAATTTAATATTTCCATAAATTTTGCAAATGAGATAAAATTGTAGCTTGCTTATTCTTTTTGTATTTTTTTTAAAATTATACTTTCTCAAATACAAAAAAGGTTACATTGTTCCCATTTCCCCCCTTAATTAAACTAAGATAACCATGTTTATCCTTCAAAAACACTGAATGTTTTCCCCATCTTCTTTACTATACATATTCATTATGTTTCCACGTTTCCGTACTGTTCGAAATCTTCTATTTATTGTTTGGATTTGTTTTACTGAAGTATTAGCATGGGTAACTTTCAAACACATCCATCTACCTAATGGATTATTGCTATAAAAATAAACAAGCAGACAAAACTGTGGGGATTGGAAACTGTGGGGATTTCAGATGAATGAATGGCAATATCTTATCACTGAGAAATAAGAAGAACAAAAAATAACCTCTAGGTCTTCCCATGGTGCTTGTACTGAGGCCTGTGCATAAAATGCCCAGAAATATGTGAAGAGGCCTGAATAAATCAGTCAAGTTTTGGAACTGAATTCCTGACCCTGTTGAAAATAGGTCGAGCCTGGGATTTCAAGCCTCTTGCACCCTGACTGCTTTGGCATCCCTGGTGCTTGCCATAGTGCCAGTGCTGCTACCATACTCTCCCATTACTCCTTCTTACCCCTTTCATTGACCAGCCAGGGCACAGCAAGGACTCCTCAGAGGAGGAGAGGCCCTTTATAGCCAGCCCACAGTTCTTATGACATTTGAGCAGACCAATGTGGCTGATGTTATAAAACCTAGCACTTTATTATATATTTGATTTTAACATAACATTTTAATATTGTATTTCTATTAATTGTTGATGTGTGTATGTATTGGGGATTTTTATCTGCTTGTGAGCTGCCCTGAGCCGGCCTTGGCCGGGAAGGTAGGATAAAAATGTGAATGAATGAATGAATGAATGAATGAATGAATGAATGAATGAATGAATGAGCTGACCAGCAGGGAAATGAGGTGCAGACATTCCCTGACTTTCAGCCAAGAGTTGGTTTAGAATCACCTCCACCCTCCAGATCTTATCCAGCAGGTGAAGGCCAGCCATTCACACCTAGTTCCCCAGGGTCACCCAGCACCCTTGGAATGCCACAGAAGAAGGCTGAGAATGGGTTTACAGGTTAGGTGGCCCAGTGCAATTCGCTGCTCAGTGCCAGCTGCCTGCTGATAGTGAAGATTAATCTTTGCAAGATTGTTCCTGAGAAGCTGGCTGTATGCATGACATCTTGGAGTGTGGGTATAAAGTCTCCGAGAAAAGCTTTTGGGTAGAGACCCAAACTCTGAACCTGCCAGCACTGCCTTGATTGATTTCTGAAAACCTGACCTCTGACAACACTGGACTTCTGAAACCTCCTCTGGCCTTGTTAATTAGAAAGATGCTGCAACCTGACACCAGAAGCCGGCAAGTCAACCAGAAACAACCCCATCCCTCTACCTTTCATTTTAATTCTACTTTCTATGCTTACATTGCTTTCTCATTCTCTTCATGCTTCCAGCACCTCCCTTCTCTTCCCTTCCATCCCCTTCCCTCCCTCCCTAGCTCCCTCCCTCCCTTTCTATTTTTCCTACCATCGTTTTAGATCTACCCAACCAGCCTGGCCTGGAAAGGTGGGATTGTCTCCCCAGACACCCCTGGGTACCACTGCCACATGTTTAATCAACCGGAGGCCCAGGTTTAGCAGCACCCCCAAGCCATGAACTTGCTTCTGTAGGGGGTGTGCAGCCCCATCCAGTAAATATCTCATTTCCTGAGTCAAACCTTCCCCCCACCAGTAGCATCTCTGTTTCTTCGGGATTAAGTTTGCCTTTCCAAAACTGCCCTTAGGAACTCATTCACAGTTTCCACAGCCTCCCTTGAATCTGTTGGAAGCACAAAATAAAACTGAGTGTCATCTGCATATCTGTGGCAACTCAGTCCAAATCTTTGAATGACCTCACCTAGCAACTGTATGTAGATGTTAATAGAACCTTGTGGGACCTCATAGGCCAAAGGCCAAGGGATGTATTGGCAGTCCCCCAGCACTACCCTCCAAAAAACTACCTTCAAGGTAGGACTCAAATCATAGCCTTCCAGTCCCAACTTTGAACGGCAGGCCAGAAGGATACCATTGTTGATGGTATAGAAAGTCACCAGGAGGTCCTGGAAAATTAAATGTTTAGTACTCCTCCTGTACATCTCCTGGCACAGGTCAACCTCCAGGGTAATCATGTCCATTTCAGTCCCATAACCAGGCTTGAATGGAGCCATACAATCCATTTGATTCCAGAGTCCCTGAAGTTGTTCAGCCACCATTTGTTCAATTAACTTACTCAAGAATAGTACATTGGAGTTTGAACAGCAGTTATTCAGCTCTCCTGGTTCCAGAGTAAGTTTCTTTCGGAGGACATGCACCACTGCTGACTTTAAGGCAGGGGCACCACTCCTTCACTCTCAATGAGGCATTTACAGTCTCTTGACCCTGTCTGCTAGCTCCTCCCCTTGCGGATTTAAGCAGCAAGGAGGGGAAAGGGTCTTACAAGCAGGAAGTAGACTTTCAGGAATCCTGTTCTATGTCCTTGGATTGGACAAGCTGAAAGGTATTCCACATAACTGGACAGATTGGCACCTTGGGGCCATCTCATCCCTGTCACTGCTAATGCAAAGTCCAAGTCAGAACATATGCAAGAGATTTTTATCTGCCAGGCAGCAAAATGACCACAGCTGGCTGCAGAGCAGTCCACCTTCTCCTGTAGGCCAGAGTCCAATAGGCCCCTGACCACCTGGAAGTGTTCCACAGATCTACCTTGCACGGATACAGTGGTAGCAGAGAAATATTGTTTCTTTGCCCTCATCATCACTACAGAGTAGGCTTTAAAATGAGCTCTAGCTTGTGACTTGTCGGATTCATCCTGAATCTTTCTCTGCTGCAGTTCTAGCCATCTCCCTTGTCTCTTTTCATCATTTGCAGCCCCTCTGTAAATGTTTGCAGTTAGCCTATTGTTAACACTTACCTCAGTGACTATGAGTGCAAGCTTATCTTTTTCAAAACAGTCTTTGGAAAGTATAACCAGATCTGGCAGTCCACATATGAGTCCTTCAGGGACAATATGCCACACTTCTCATGGACCATATGTTTCTGGCTCTGGAGAATAAGAAATGGGAAAAATAAGAAATAGTATCCTAAAAGACAATATGTCCTAAATATTTTGGGTTCTGGCCAGAAGCAGAAGTTCCATGGCATGAAAAATTCATTATTATTTTTCCAGACCGAAAACATCTGGATAGGGAGAAAACAAGGCTGATCTATAACTGACATGCTTGATTCTTACTTAGGAAGAAGTTTATATAACTCACAGGAGAACTGTAGGACCTCCACAGCGAGTACCTTTCTAAATTCTAAATCCAATAGTCTTGTGAAACTTTTCTCCAAAAATGCTGCATTTTTTTGTAAAGTTGGATGTTTCTACTCCAAAGCATTTTTGACAGATGGGATGTGTGTGTGTGTGTTAGATGAGATTGTGCCATGAAAAAAGCACTTTCAGTCATTTCAAAGAACTGTGTACAAGCACCTTGTCAAACTCAACTCCATATTTGCCAGAAACTTCCTTCCTGTCTAAAGGCAGCACATATAAAATTTTAGGAAGGAAGAAGGTCTTGCTGGTGGTGGTGGAAAGTGCTGTCAGCTGACATACAGCAACCCTGTAAGTTTTTCAAGGCAAGCAACAAACAGAGGTGATTTACCTTTGCCTGCCTCTGCATAACAACCCTGAACTTCCTTAGTGGTCTCCCATCCGAATACTAATCAGGGCTGATCTTGCTTAGCTTCTGAGACTATACCGGGCTAGCTTGGGCCATCTGGGTCAGAGCAAGGTCCTGCTAGTGGCTTCAAAAGTGCTTTTTTGACATCCACATACATCCAGTCATGCAGAGGGAAAGGGTGCATGGCCACTGGTCCAATCCCTAATATCTGCACATTCAGCCAACTGTCTGCAGCGAGCCCATGCATACATATGTGCCTGCATGCAGTTGGGCCCTGCTTTTGCAGAGTTCCCAGCTGCATGAAGAAGGAGTCTCTCTGCAGGCATTCCACAGAACTAGAAGGTGTGTCCCACTGTCTTTTACTGTACCCACTGAAAGCACAGAAAAGTATCTGAACTAGGCTGTACTGGGGGAGGGGGGGGGCACCGTGGCTCAGTGGCAGAACATCTGCTTGTCATACAGAAGGTCCCTGGTTCAGTGTGCAGCCTCTCCAGTTAAAAGAATCTAATCAAGTAGAAGGTACTAGGAAAGACCTGAGTCCCTGTAGATCCACTTTGAGTCAGAATGGCCTTGATAGATCAATGGTCTCACTTAGCAGCCCTGTTCACAAGTTACACCGAACACGTGTATGATCTGTGTACAGTGGGCACTTGACTTTTTCTTTGCATATGTATTGAGTAATTATCACGTTACAGTGAATGCATGTATAACTGAACATGGGACTCAAACCCCGTCTTTAGTAAGGTTTCATTGTAAAGTGAACATGTCGGCAGTTTCTTACAGCTGGATGCACGCACCTACATGCAGGATATACATGCATTCACTGTAGCATGTGAACAAGGTTTGTATAAGGCAGCTTCATGTGTTCATGCAAGTAGAGCTAGAGCTTCATTCAGTCAGGTGGATGGCCAGACCTTCAGAACTATAAACACCCATAATTTGTTCCATTCCCATGTTTTTCTTGTTCAAGACAAAGGGAATATATTTAAAATGACTTTAATAATGACTGTGACAGACATTATTGTAGTGCATCCTACACTATTACAAGGAGAAAAAAACATTCATTGTTTGTATTGAACTCCCTTGGTATTGTTTGTAAATTTTATTAGGCATTTTCACATTAAGTAGTTCTTACCTTCCTCATGCATCCTTATCTTTATGTACTGAGAGCATATGCTTTTTTGCTTCAGGGGGGAAAAATGAAACCTATAATCTGAACTGGTGAAATTTAATAACCACCCTAACAAGGTGTGATAAGAAAATTGATGTTTTTTTCTGTATAATCTTCCCACACAGAGGACGAAAGATAGGTCTCGTTTTTTAAACAGGAGAATATATTTCCATTTGCTAAGGGAAATTCTCAAGTTATAAAAATGATTAAATTATTCCAGTTTTGGACCAAATAACTCACTTCATTATTGAAGTGTTGTGTTGGCGTTGGTGGGGAGATGGTTTTTCAGCAATGCTAGCTCCCTGGCTGGGGATGGAATATAGAGCTTGTGCAATGGGTATTTTTTTTTGAATAAATTTAACTGGAGCAAAGAAAGAGAAGGCTAATCTTCCTGCTACATCTTCAGGGAAGAAATCTGAGCACTACTTTCATATAAGAGATGCTTCAGACTTCAACCCCTCCCCCCAAAAAAGTGATCAACCGTCAATTTTTTTGGAATGTCTGATTTTGTGTGTTGTACCACTTTGTATGATCACTTAGATAAGTAGGCTATGAGTAAGTGTTGTATCTGCTTAGTAGCTGGCTGGTTAGTCATTTTGATGCACCCTACCATCATGCAAAAGGAATTGGTAAGACTGTTATGCTCAAATATTGCAATGGCAACATAGTAGCTTGGGAGCAGGGTTGACAACTCTGGCTTGGAAAATTCCTGGAGATTTGGGCTCAGTGCCCGGGGAGGGCAAAGTTTGGGGGAGGAGCACAGCAGGGAAGTGACGCCCTCCAAAGCTGCCGTTTCCTCCAGGGGAACTGATTTCTGTAGTCCAGAGATCAGTTGTAATTCTGGGAGATCTCCAGGCCTCACCCTGAGGTTGGTAACCCTATTTGGGGAAAGCCACAGATTTCTTGGATAGAGCTTTTCTTTGTGTCACTGAGCCATCAGGATAGAATGCGACCATGGCTACGCAAGCACATGATTACAAGTTCCACTTCCCATGTAGGACTTTGACTGACCCAAGCTGTTACGAATTGGTGTGACTCCACCAGCAACAGCCATTGTGGTCAATTGGGCAACATGGTGGCATTGGGCAAAGCAGTTGGAAGACACCACGAGGAAAACGAGGCAGGGAGAGGGAATTTTTTTTTTCTGGTTCTGCCCTGTTGGAGGAGACCTCTTCTGAAAGTCACCCAAGTTTTGCTGGGAGCTTGTCTGGTGGCATGAGGGGACTTTTTCCAGAGCATGTGAAGGTATAAAGTATTAAAACACTTCCATACATGGGGATTCCCACAGAGAATTGTGGGTCAGAGGGCTGATGTCAGTTGAAAGCACGCACTCCCTTTCTGTGCCCTGAAAGGGGAGCCTTCTAGTGTTGCCAACCTCCAGGTGGGTACTGGAGATCTCCTGGTATTACAGTTGATCTCCAGACCACAGTGATCACTTCCCCTGGAGCAAATGGCTACTTTGGATGGTGGACTCTATGGTACTGTAACCTGTTGATTTCCCTGCCCTCTCCAAACCCTGGCCTCCCCTAGCTCCACCCCCAAAATCTCCAGCTATTCCCCAACAAGTTTACGGAATAAAACATTCTACAGTCAGTTACAAAACAGTTTACAAACTTCATCACTCACAGTCAATGAGAAGTGCAACATTACATACTGCTGTCTCTGTTAGCGGTTTCTTTTCAATGAAAACAAGTGCCCGGACTTCAATAGTTAAAGCTGTGAAATATATTTGCAATTTGAACAAGTGATATTCATGGAATTTGCCCTTAAGCATTCATTTCTATTTTTGTGGATATGTTGAGCCAAGGGGTTTATCCCCCTTTCACTAACATACATAATAAAAATAAAATATCTGTCTCTGTTGACCGATCAAGTGGGGAATAGATCAAAAATATCTCCAGGGCAAGTCTTTACTCTGCCTCAGTATGGGGTGGGGTGGGGACAGTGGAAATGAACAAAATCTTTCAGGAAAATATCATTTGTGATACTATAAAATTCTTACCAGTAATTTTATTTCAGAAGCTACTTGGCTGGTGTGTGTGTGTGTGTCAGAGTGTTTGTGTGTGTGTGTGTGCGCGCGCATGCATGCATGCTTATTGTTGCTGGAGAATTTATTTCTGATAGGATCTACCAAGCTGCTAATTCATTAACCAGTAAGACACAATTTGTTAGGTGGAATTTGTAGGCGATTTCCGTTTTCATGACTCAATCTGTGATGTTTTGCTTAAACCCCTTCTATGCTGTTTTCTGATTTAATCTTGAAGTCTGATATTATACCATACCTTACCCATCACTTAAAATGTCTCATCTTTTATTTCTTTAGGATCGCGTTTATATATGCAAGCTAAACTGGAAGGTCCCAGTACAGGTTGCCTGTTTCAAAAGCATAACATTTCCATCTGCTAACTGGAGTACCATTGAAATGTTCATCAGAATTCCCAAGATAAGCAACACAAATCTGTGGCAAGAATGAGCCTTCACACACTCCAAAATGCATCCGCCTGTCTAAACGAGCATATTTATCTCTTTTAATTTAGTGCAGGCAATCGAGTCCATCTATTAACAAACAAACACACAAACAAAATACTCTGGCAGAAGCAAGCCTTTGGAAGGCTCAGACTTGGATGCAAAACCCTTTCTTTGACCCTTTCTGGTAGATGACAGAATGTGGACTTTGCTCCCAATCAGTTCTTTAAGGTTCTCAAACTTTTTGAAGTGGAAAATATTTCTAAATATACTGAACTAAATGTACTGAAATGTACCGAGAGCCAATTTGGTGTAGTGGTGAGGAGCTAGGACTCTAATCTGGGAGAACTGAGTTTAGACTTGCCACCCTCCAGGTGGGGCCTGGAGATCTCCCACTTTTACAACTGGTCTACAGCTGACAGAGATCAGCTCCTCTGGAGAAAATGGCTGCTTTGAAGGGTGGACTCTAGGGCATTGTACCATGCTGAGGCCCCTCCCCTCCCCAAACCCCACCCTCTCCTGGATCCATCCCCAAAGCCTCCAAGTATTTTCCAACCCTAACTGGGTTTGATTCCCCACTCCTCCACATGGAGCTGCTGGTGTGACCTTGGGTAAGTCATAAGTTCTTTCAGAGCTGTTGTCTCAAGGACAGTTCTTGGGAGAGCTCTCTCAGCTCCACCTACCTCACAGTAACAGGGTGTCTGTTGTGGGGAGAGGAAGGGAAAGGAGATTGTAAGCCGCTCTGAGACTCCTTCGGGTAGTGAAGGGGGGGTATGAATCCAGTCTCCTCCTCCTCCTTCGCCTCCTCCTTCTTTTGGGGCCCACTTCTAAACTGACTGTAGCTTTCAGAATCCATTTGCAAAGTAATACCATGCTACCTCACCCACCCCAAACAGAATGTAACTCAGCAGAATCCCGGCTACATAAATCCGTTCCCCCCACCTTCAAATAGAGCATTGGACTGGTTTGAGTAAAAGGGGGGGGGTGTTGGACCTTTGCTGCTTGTCAGGCAATTATGAAATTGTTTCAAGAAAAAAATATACAAGGTAGTGCATTTTCCATGGTATCAATTGATCATAAAGTTATGGTCTCAGCATTTTACAACCACGAGTGCAGTAGAGCCCTGACCTGGACAGCCCAGGCTAGCCTAATCTTGTGAGATCTCAGAAGCTAAGCAAGGTCGGCCTTGATCAGTATTTAGATGGGAAAGCACCAAGGAAATCCCAGGTCACTGCGCAGAGGCAGGCAGTGGCAAGCCACCTCTGTACATCTCTTCCCTTGAAAACTCCAGCAGGGGTTGCTGTAAGTCAGCTGTGACTTGATGGCAAAAAAGTGCATTAGAACTTCACTATTTGTGACTCGTTATTTCACTTCTTTGCGGTCTGTGGCACGACCAATCATACATGTATAGACAGAGGGGGGCAGAAGTGTGCTGGCCCTGCACCAGCACAGAGGGGTCGAGCTGCTGCATTGCCAAGTGACTTGCCCAGTCCTGGTAGGAGCAGAGGACCCACGGTGCAACTCGCTCACCATACTGAAGCCACGCTAGGGGTCACTGGTTACGTGACTGGGAAAGGAAGTGGAGCCACTCTGGGGCTATTTGGGCCTCCCACTCCACCCCTGGAGGCAGCAAACCTGCCCCGCAGTGGTCACAAGATTATGCCATTTGCTGGGATTCCCTGCAGATAGTACGTAGGCTCAACCATATAAATGAGACCCAACTGCTGTGACAACGACAGTTGTTGTAAATACAGCATCTTCGGGACCCCTTCGGAAAGGGTACTCAGAACAGAAGCAAATCCTAACAGGTGGTACCCAGTTAAACAAATAAAGAAGTCCAAAGTATTGACTTGAACATGCGCCGGCTCTCTTTTTTGCTTTGCTCTGTGGTAACTCCTCCTGGTGCTGTTGTGCCCGATATTTGGTCTTTTGTTCGGGCCTGCAAAGATATTAACAGTTTCCTCAAATCAAGCTTCAGGCCTTCTTCTCTCTCTCTCTCCTGCTGCTGCTGCTGCTGCTGGCTTTGGCAGCATGAGAGTTTCTGTTGCATCTTGTTCCAATGCTACTAGAGTAAAACAAGAATTCCAAGGGGTCATGGGAAGAAACCACAGTGTAACCCCTCTTCATGCCTGGTTTTTAGTAGGGTCAATGCCACAATGTGAAGTTCTTCCATGTGTCCCAGTACACAATGCCACCATGGCATAAAAAGGAGCCAAGCTTGTAGAGTTGCCAATTTCAGGTGGCATCTGGATATCTCCTGTATTACAATTGATTGCCAGATGATTGAGATCACTTCCCCAGGAGAAAGTGGCTGCTTTGGAGAGTGGACCCTATGGCATTATACCCTGCTGAGTTCCCTCCTCTCTCCAAACCCTGCTGTCCCCAGGCTCTACCCCCTAATCTCCAGGTATTTCCCAGCCCAGAACTGGTAGCCCTATGTTCTGGTAGCAGCTTTTCACCATTCCAGCATTGGTCCAGTGTGTGGAAGCTGTTTTCTCAGTCTGAGATTACTCACTCCTCAAAATCTGTGGTAGCCTCCACATTAGTGGATTGGGAAGGCTTTGGTTTCCCAGTAGAAAAGAAACTGGTGGAAATTCTCTACAGTTCCAGGGATGTTCCCATGTGATTGTGCTATAGAATCTATGAGTAAAAACGAACAACAACAACAACAAACCCTTTGAGTACGATAATATAAGACATGACCGGTCAGTTTTACTGATCAGAAGTTAAAGTGTTGAGCGTGTGAGAAATTAATAGATGTAGAGCCAACAACAAAATAACTCTTTGCCCATCAGCAAAAACAAAAGCTACGCTTTGTGTGTAGCATTATCTAAACTCTCAGCATGGAAAAAAAATAAATTGTTTTCTCAGCATGGAAGAAATTATATTTATGTCCATTTTGTTTTCTTCTACAAACCTAGCTCTTTTTTTTAAGTCTTTACATTCTTTGGGGGTAGGCAACATTAAATAAATCCTGCACCCCACAGGGGGTTGTCGTCGCTAATGTTCTTTTATGGGAAAAGTTTGTGTGCTTCCATGTCCATTTTGATTTCTCCCACGAATTTCTAGTTCTCAAAGAAAACACTGATAAGATAATAACATCCTTCTGCTCTGAAATATACCTGTACCATTCACTGATTACAGTCATGTGTGTACACTTAACTGTGTCCATTGCACACAGTGAGGTTTATTGAATCGGTTTGTGCTGTCAGGGGCTAACAATGCTGTTTCAAGCTAACTGGTAACATCTAGTACGTAATTACATTTTTGTTAAATATAGTACTGTGATGCTGTTGCCACATGAGCACTGCCCATTTTATGGCTTCAAAAGGGCTCCTCCCTCCATTCTCTGGGCTTTGGGGTATTCAGAGTTTATGTTACCTCAGGTATAGCACATGACGCCATAGAGGAAAGCTTTCTCGGGGGTGGCTCGTTGCCTGTGGAATTTCCTGATGAGGGCTCATAGAACATATAAAGCTGCCTTATATTGAATCAGACAATCGGTCCATCAAGGTCAGTATTGTCTACTCAGACTGGCAACAGCTCTCCTGGATCTCAGGAAGAGGTCTTTCTCATCACTTCTCAATACCTGATCCTATTAACTGGAGATTTCAGGGACTAAACCTGGGACCTTCTACAGAGGCTCTGCCACTGAGCTACAGCCCTTTCCCTCCTCACTTGGGTCAGTTTATTAGGAACCCTGAGAGACTATAAAAAACACAGAACCCTGAATGTAGGGCTTGCAAAGAAAATAAAAGGAAGAAATGAACATCAGATACAGTGACACTCTAGTCCATAGGGTTGCCAGACTACCACCTGGCACCTCTAGGAGCATCAGACACTGTTCAAGGAGGGGAAATGATGTTGGATGAAAGATTGATGTCTCTTCCGGGTGAAAACTTAGTGTGATATCAGTGTGTCAGGACTTCCCCCAAAACTCTGTATTATACTATAGAGTTGGAGGTGGGGATTTCAGAGTGTTCGCCTTTGTGCTCATGTCACTTCCAGGTTTTCATCCAGAAGCGAAGTTGACATGATGCACAATATCATTTCTATCCCTCACATTTCTCCTGGCAGTCGAAGCACAAGGGCAGGTGGGAGGGCATTGGCAGGAAGTTGCCTGAACGAAGCCGACAGATAGTCATCCTGCTAGGCCAGTGTCTTGTTTTTCAGATTAGCCAAAGCTAAAGACCTCCCTCACCATTGCCTCCCAGTAACTCATATTATGTGACTTACTGCCACTGAACATGGAGGCTCCCTTTAGCCGTCATACAAGAGTATCAGAGCCCTGCTAGATCACTCAGAAAGGTCCACCTGCATTGTAGCTATCATGTCTTTAGGAAATGAACAGTGCTGTAATTTGCAAACTGAATATAGTAGCAGTTTGTATGAATAGTTTGTTCTTCCTTCACTGTCATCCCATGCTGGTAGCACTGCAATACAAAAGTTCTCAAGATTGTTGTTGTGTAACTGGGAACCCAACATTAAGGATTCAGAAAACAGCATAATAGTCAGCACATGGTTTACTAGTACACAACAGAACAGAGAATACTGGTCAGATAGCCAACTATATACAGGTCCTGTGGACCACCCCCAGGTCCCATTGGTGGGCTTAAACTTCCTGCCAAGGTTCCTATTGGTGACCGCTTGAGGTTTCAGAATCCTAGTCCCTATTGTCTCTTGAGTTCCAAGCTCTGGTAAATGTCACTGTCACCTAGTGGTGATCAGCAGACATAACAATTGTTAAGGCAAGCGTGACCTGGAACCCAACATAAAGCTTGAAAACAGGAAGCAGCATGTGGCTTAATTGCTGGGCTCATCAGGGATGGGGAACTAGCTTCACCCCTTGCCCCAGTGGTGCTGCCATGTTTATCTTTTTTTTTAAGTCTTCCTCCATTAAAATGTATGGATGCCACCCACATGGAAAAGGATAATGATGCATTTAGAGATGTTGTAGAAGAAGGAAACTTGCCTGTCAAGTCTGGTCTGCAGTGATTGGGACTGTGCAGAGAAATGCAGGTTTCCAGAGCATGCAGAAAAACAATGTACCCTTCCAGGAGTCTTTACAACACACACTGTCAGATCTTGGGTCCAAGTACTTTCGCAACACTCTTGGGGTAGCAAGATTTGTTTATTGAGAGTTAAAGGACATCCCAGCATATACAGAGTTCATGTTGGAATTATCGGCCCCAGGCTAGGGCCAAACCTATACAGAGTGTGGGACCACCCCTGGTTCCCCAAGTGCCCAATCATCCAGTCCCATATGGCCCGCCAAAGCTTGAAGCTCAACCCCATGGCCTCCCCCAGCACCTGCAAACTAACTGTTATATTATCTATGCTGCAAGGTCATGCCAACCACTACAAGCTCTAAGCCAGCGAAGCAAAGATTCATATACACACTCACTCTCAAAGAATGCACATAAATGAAAGCAGTGGGAAAAATCAGAGAGGAGGAAAGGTGTTCACACTTGATGTAACAGAACAGTAGTGTTGGTGGAAAAAGCGAGGCACGAGCTTGACACACACCCACATCATGCATGTATAATAATAAAAGATCCAGCTCTCTGTCCATCCATGGCACAAATAACTCATCATAAAATAAAACTAGAGGTATCAAAATTGACCACCAGGATGACATAAGGACTTGCAGTGCCAAAAATGAAGGGAATCGAACATATCTCCTCCTTTACAAAACACATTGTGTTTAAGAACCTCGCTGAACTATCAAGTCAATGTGGTGTAGAAGAAGAAGAAGAGATTAGATTTATTCCCTGCCCTTCACTACCTGAAGGAGTCTCAGAGTGGCTCACAGTCTCCTTTCCCTTCCCCTCCCCACAACAACACCCTGTGAGGTAGGTGGGGCTGAGAGCTCTCCCGAGAACTGTCCTTGAGAAAACAGCTCTGAGAGAACTTGTGACCTACCCAAGGTCACGCCAGCAGCTGCAAGTGGAGGAGTGGTGAATCAAACCTGGTTCTCCCATATTAGCGTCCGCACTCCTAACCACTACACCAAACTGAAGTATTGGAAGTGTCTGACTAGAATCTAGGAGACTGAGGGTCGAATCCCTCCTTAGCTACAGATGTTTGCTGGGTGACCTTGGACCAGTCACACCCTCTCACCCTAACTACATCACAGGGTTGACATTATGAGGATGAAATGGAGGAGTGGAGACTGACGTAAGCCACTTTGGATTCCCATTGGGGAGAAAGGTGGGGAATGGCACTGGTCATAAATCTAACTTTTCCTACAGTTCACGATCACTTTTGCTTTTGCTTCATCTGGTATTTCTGCAGCCTTTTGGCAGGAAGCTTAACTGATCCTTCAGTATTCAAAATACTGTTAATTATGGCAAGCGCAGGAAGCTATCGGGTTGGCAAGCAGAGGTGGAACCCTTAGTATACCATCAGGGACATCTTAGAACACACACTCCCATATACAATAAGGGACATTTTCTTAGGGGGATGACAAATTTAAGGTGTACGTTCCAGTGCTTTCAAATATGTCTGCGATACTGCATTATTACTACTGAAAGAAAAATAGCCAGGTGTCAACCTTAATCATATATTTATGCATTTTTGCCTCCACCGGTATCTTTTCTGCTTCTGTAGTGTTGCCCTGACACAGAAATACAATTTCACCCAATTCTTGAAATGATAGGCACTCTTTCCAGCAATTAGGTTCCATGCAAATGCTGAAAAGCTGAAAAGAAATTGGAATGCTGATTTCATCCTCTGTGTAATAGTGAATTCTAAAATGTATAGATTCCACGTTATGATCAAATAATGGAGCCAAATATGTGGGGATTTCTTCCTGTGAATAAACTAGAACTGGAAAAGCTGCAGATCTATATTGAGAGAAGGGGTGAGGGGAATGTTTTTTCTATAATACACTGTCTGGTAGGAGTAATAAGCACTAATGACAGAGGATGATTTAGATGAAGCGGGGTGAAGTTTCCCTAGTCCTTAGTTCCACATTTTGGTACTGCTGTAACAACCAGCTTCAGTAATCCTCAAAGATATTATGTAGTTGTAGATCATAAACTTTTAGCTTAAATTAAACATCACAGCTGGTTGCTTTAATACAATGCATTATAGCACAAATGTTTCAACAGCTTGAATAAAATGAAGCATGCCACAGATTCAGATAGAAGAGAAGCGGGAAGGTCAGCCCACAGGGTGCCGAATGGCTTGTGTTGAGGGGAGGGTGTTTGTTTGGCTGCATCAGTGTATTCTATTGAGTTCAGGTGGCTGGCAAACCAACCGCTAGAACGGAACAGCCCAAAGAGAATGTTCAGCCAGAGGTTTCACATAAGGAAAAGACAGATGGGTCTCACTGCTTTCGAACTGCATCTAGTCTCTTAGCCAATGAACAGGCATATGGAAAAGTGGGTGTTTTTATTGTAGCTGTGCATGCTGGTTGTTTCTGGTTGTTAACAGGTACAGTAAACTTAATTATGCTCTACAGAATGCTGCTGGTTTTCTCTCCTCACTAACCAACTTTTCCAATAGAGAAGAGTTATTGAATGCCATAGAAGTGTCTGTGATACTGGTTGTTAGGGATTCTAAACTCCAGGTGCTGGCTGGAGATCTCCTGCTATTACAACTGATCTCCAGGTGACAGGGATCAGTTCATCTGGAGAAAATGGCTGCTTTGGAAGGTGGGCTCTATGGCATTGTACCATGCTGAGGCCCCTCCCATCCCCAAGCCCCACCCTCTAGCACATCCCTTTGAAGGTTGCAGGACTCTCTGAGATGGCATTTGAAATGCACGGCACTCTGTGGTGGGAAAGGAAGACCAACAGCCATCTTGTACCACTCCAAGATGGGGCTCTTTGGAAGATAGCTGATCTCTGTAGGATGTTCTCCCAAATTATTTGGAGGAAATTCTTAAATCAGATATTTTGAGGACTCTATGGAAATATAATACAATTCTGTTGTGGTTTCAGAGGTTTGTTTAATACAGCTGACCTTACTGTGTGTGCATAATTGTGTCAAGGAGGGGCAGAGAACATGGAAGTCACAATAGTGGTAGCAGCAGTGGAAGAAAGTTCTTCCCTATCCCAAAATACAGAGGCAGTGTGCTACTTGGAATGTGACTTGGAGCCAATTTTGGCTGTAGCCTTCTTCTGTGACGCAGAAGCAACAGGGATAAATTGCCATGTCAATTACAATATATAACTGTGGAAGTTGGACAGTGAAGAAAGCCTGAATTCTCCCTAGAACCTAAAATGACTCAACTGAGAGTATTGTATTTTGGTCACATCATGAGAAGACAAGGGTCACTGGAAAAGTCAATAATGCTAGGAAAAGTCAATATTGCTAGGAAGTCTGTGGGACAAGAGGAAGACCCAACATGACCCTATGATGAAAGGTTAAAGTACTTGGGGCTCTTATCTTAGAGAAACAACGGCTGAGGGGTGACATGATAGAGGTTTATAAGATTATGCATGGGATAGAGCAGGTAGAGAAAGAGGTACTTTTCTCCCTTTCTCACAATACAAGAACTCGTGGGCACTCCATGAAGTTGCTGAGTGGTCGGGTTAGAACGGATAAAAGGAAGTACTTCTTCACCCAAAGGGTGATTAACACATGGAATTCACTGCTACAGGAGGCAGTGGCAGCTACAAGCATGGACAGCTTCAAGAGGGAATTAGATAAGCATATGGAGCAGAGGTCCATTGGTGGTTATTAGCCACAAGGTATAGATAGGGACTCTGGGGCAAGTGATGCTCTGTATTCTTGGTGCTTGGGGGGGGTCAACAGCGGGAGGGCTTCTAGTGTCCTGGGCCCCACTGGTGGACCTCCTGATGGCACCTAGTATTTTTGGCACTGTGTGACCCAGAGTGTTGGACTAGATGGGCCATTGGCCTGATCCAACGTTGGCTTCTCTTATGTTCTTATGACTCATTAAAGGAATCCACAGCCTTCATTTTGCAAAACCTGGCTGTCAGTGATAGGATGTAATTCATAAGGTCACCATAAGACAGAAGTGATGTGACAGCACATAGCTCTTTCACACAGTTTCACTCCTGGTAAGGATTGAGTATTTTCTTTGGGGCCATACAGAACATGGGGACAGGGCTTTTGAGAGAGAGGGGACTATGTGTATAAAATCTGATGAGGGTAGATCATTTTGTGTCCTGAGGTGGATGCCCCAGGGTAGCCCAATCTTGTCAGATCTTGGAAGCTAAGCAGGGTTAGCCCTGGTCAGTAATTGGACGGGAGACAACCAAGGAATTCCATGGTCACTCTGCAGAGGAAGGCAATGGCAAATTACTTCTGTTACTTTTCTATCTTGAAAACCCTATAGGGTCACCCTAAGTTGGCTGTAGCTTGATATCACTTCACACACACAGAGATCATCTTGTAGGCCTAGGAATCCACACAAAATTCCACTAGGATAATAGCAGTATATCTGTTCCAGTCAAATATTTTGTGTTGGCTCCTGCTGGGAAGGAGGGGTCTCCTTTGGCTTCCAAAATGGCTGTGATGGGAATCATATGATCTGTGTGGGCAAAGGCCATGTGGAACAGGGTGTAATTAGGTGAATTGGGTGACACTGAATGGAAGCATTGGCTGGATCAAAGCTTACCAGGGCTCTCACTGTGGTGGGAAATCTCACTCTGCTTTCTGCCCTGTCACCATTCAGCACAATGATGGGAGGAGATGGAGAAATGTTGTGCTATGACATAAACCCAGAAGTGAGTTTATTGTGTCAGCATGGCACTCTCAGATTCCCCTAAAATTCATCAGTAAAGTCATAGAGTTTAGAGGGGAATCCTAGAGCATCACACCAACATTATGATGTCAGTTCCGGGTTTATGCCAGAAGTGATGCAACATGATTCCCCCCATTCCTGCCCCATTCCCTGGCAATCCTAGCTCAATCCAGACCTTTGTGTGTGTTCTTCTGAGTGTGAGTAGGATCCAAAAGTGATGTGTTGGGACATGTCAGAAAGAATCTTTATCTGGAAGCCTGAGTTGCCTCTTGGTGGTCCTGCATGCAGAACAATTAGTGGAACTCTGATATTTTCTTAGTATAGTAAATGGAGTGAAAAGTATCAAAAATTATCACTGGGCACATAACTATTGTAAAGACAAAACAAATGAATGGGGGGGAATAGCTATGAAACATTTTTATAGATAGAAACTAAAAGTCATAAAAGGGAGAAAGTGACAATATCTTTGACTTTCGACTGTTCACCGAGGCTATAGCTAAACGTGGAATTGTCCAGTAAAATTCATGAGCCCATTATCTCTGCTGACCATGGGGAAGAAAGAAACCTGATTTGGAACCATTTTCCTGCCTTCCAGTATATGACAAATGGTTTAAGAGTTTGGAGCAATATAAAATTTGACCAGGTTTGCTTTTTGCCCTGTGGAGTTGTATTGTAATGCAAATTATATAAAAATCCTCACAAATTGTTAGATTTTTGATGACTTCACAAACACAGTGCTCATGGATGAAACCTCTCCCAGCATTTCTGTCAATTAAACCACAGGAAAAAGGTTAATTCATTTCCCCCCATCCATTATTGGTGTTGTAATGATGAGGAAAAGACCTGTAAAGAGAGTTCCTTTGGGAAACGCTCAAAAGCATGAATATAGATCATTTTAACCAGTATACTTTGAACAGGTCTGGAACATGTTCAGAAATCTTCACTATGAAACCACTGTAGATGATAGCTATTGGGGATTTTTGAAGAAAAAAATCACCTGAGCAGAACCAAATATTAAAATAATAATCCTTGTTATCAACCATTCAGCCGTTGGTTTGGAGTATTAGGAATAAGCTTAGTGCTCACATATTCCTTTTGGCCCTTGCGTTCATGGCTTTTCTTTCTTTTCTTTTCCTTTCCTTTTTAAAAAGAGTTTTAACCACACGTTGCCAGAGTCTTGAAAGGCGAGTAGCACTTTTCTCCCTGGTTACAATCTAAATCCACTTAAATTTGTGGGTTCTCATTCAGGTTTAGAGGGGAAATGCAAGTTGTAACTTCTCGATTTGTACCTTATAATAAACAAGAGCTAGCATGAAAGGGGCAGCTGTGTGGAAATGAGAGGCATGAGAGAGCCCACATGTAGGGATGCTCAAACACCAAGCAGTTGATCTCACATCCTGTTCACTAGTCACGAATAGGGAGCCAGTCTTTTAGACAATTTGTCTATTGACCTATCAGGGGATGTTCAGCAGTTTTTTCCCCACCACATTTCTTCCTGGCAGTGCAGTACAACTCAACTGGCTTTTCACTCATCATGTGTTCTCATAAAGCCTGGCTTATTTGTGCTGCCCACCATTGCTGTGCCACTGCTCCAGTTGGCAGGAGGTAGTTTATATAGAGAGCTAAATGATTAATAAATAAATGTGTTTTAAAAATCCTTACCTTTTAGTGTTGAATGGCATTTGATTTTTTAAATTGTATTTTGCCTGCAGATCAAGGTGTTTGTTTTTTAAAATTGAATCTGCCTTGAGCTGGTGTGGTTGGTGGGAAAAGTGTTATAGAATTATTCTAACTAATAACTTGGGGAGGGGGGATGTGCCACAGTGGCCAGATCTTTTTTGCACCTGGTTAACCAACTGAGCTAGAAAAAAGCATTCCTGACCACAGCGGCCACCTGCCTCTCCAGCAGTAGGCCTGGGTTCAAGAGTAACCCAAGACTAAGGACCTGTTCCTTCAAGGGGAGTACAGCCCCATATAAAATAGATCTTCCACTCACTAGTAGCAATAGCCATCTCATCGGGATTAAGCTCCAATTTATTAGCCCATATCCGGATCTGCCTCCAGACACCAATCCAGGGGTTTTATAACCTTTGTGGGATCAGCTGGAAGCACCAGATAGAGCTGGCTGTCATCTGCATATTGGCGACAACCCAGTACAAATCTTAAGACTTCAATTTGGGTATTGAGATAATTTGACTGAACTTAGAATTTCAATAAAAGTAAAAAAATATAAAACAAATAATTTTTTCCATAGGTAAGATTCATGTTTGTCACAATGCTATGTCACATATTGGACTATTAGGAACTCGGTTTTATAATTAAAAAGCAGGGCAGTGCTGGGTGCAGAATAGCTGAGTTCTGATGGGAACTATATGAAATTCTCACTGTAAAACACAGTGCTGCTGTTGGCAGTTCATTTTAAAAGTAAGCTATGAGAAGCTGTGGGCGACTACAGTGTCGACTGATATGAAGCATTTCAATGAGGTATCAATGTTCTGGAACAGCGGCATCCATTTTCTTGTCAGTGAGATGTTCTGGAATAAGATATGGCTCTTCAAAATGAGGATCATGGGCAAATGCAGATGAAAATATGCAGGATTGAGGTCCTGTTAAACGAAGCTACCTCATACTGAATCAGACTGTTGGTCCATCAAGGGTCAGTATTGTCTGCTCAGACTATTGGGGGCTCTCCAGGATCTTTCGTGTCACCTACCACCTGATCTTTTTTAACAAGAGATGCCAGGATTTGACCCTGGGACCTTCAACGCCAAGCAGATGCTGTACGTCTGAGGTTTAAACCAAGAAAAAAAGGATTTGTCTTATTACACTTTCTTTGGCTTCTTTCAATATTCCTCAGACATTTTACTTGAGGAGTAGCCCCAAATTTGCTTCAAATTGTGCTACCATGTCAGATCCTCATTCGGAAGTTAGTGCCACTGTGTCCATTGGGGGTTACTTGCATCATGTAAGTGTGTCTATAGGATTGCAACCTTAGTCAGAGCACTGTGGGACTTCTGTGCTGGAT
This sequence comes from Gekko gecko, assembly GCA_029375565.1. Classification (NCBI taxonomy): domain Eukaryota; kingdom Metazoa; phylum Chordata; class Lepidosauria; order Squamata; family Gekkonidae; genus Gekko; species Gekko gecko. The sequence goes on along the minus strand of JAPDNY010000010.1, from coordinate 104,518,351 downwards.
CTGCAAAATCCTTTCAGTCAAACCTTTTAAAGATGCAAGGGAAGAAGGAAAGACTGCAATGTAATTGCATTTGAGAAAGAGAAGGCAGGTATATTTGGTGCCTTGGTAACTGACTATTTGTGGAACTCTGCAGACTTTGTCACAAAAAGACCCCAAAGTCCTGTGGTATCTGAAGCACATGCATTGTAGCATGAGCTTTCCTAAACTGCAGCCTGGCTTATCATTTTAAATATTTATATATGCAGGCTGTTGCCTGTGAAAGCTTGTGCCATAAGGTACTAGTATGATGTGTTTAAAAAAAATCCTAAAGAACTTTCAACAAAGAAAAGTGAGCAAGTTTCTTAGCAAGAAAGCAGTAACATACTATATTTAAAAAAAAAAGAAGACTTCTTAGTGACAGGGTGTTGGCAAAGACAAGATAACGATATCTGAAAGGGAAATTAGATGGTGCTGCTTCTTCTTCAGAGAGTTACAGCTTTGGTGCAAACCTTTGACAAAGGGCCACTTATGACATGTACCCCATACACAGAACCAAGGGTCCAGGTTTTAGATTCTTCCCTCTTCATTGCATATAGGAGGTGAGGCACCCAGTTGGCTCAGCATATCCGTCATGGAAAAGAACCCCACAAACACGGCCATACACAGCAAACAATTATTGAAAAATTTGTAAAACCTCATGGGCAAAGAAGTTGTAATTGTGTGATCCATGTTTTTGACACTCTGTTGGTTCTAATACTCTTCTTCCAGCCCAGCACACTTTCACTATCAGAACCAGGCAGAGGGGGAAATCTTCAAAGCAAAAAAATGCAATGAGGTAAGGGTAGGCAGGTGAGTTTTGTTCTCCTTGCCAGATTATTCAGGGTTTTAAAAAAAGAAAATAGAGCCCCTTCCTTTGCTGTAGAAATGAATGAGTGGACACATGTTAAGGCACATGCATTCCTCCCCCCACCCCACCCCCTCACATTCACATATAATTATTAGCAGGTCAATTGTGGTGTGTGCTTATATGAATGAGAGTTCCATTTGTCAGATGTTGTTGCCCACAAAAGCTGATGCCATTAGACACAGAGAGCCAGTTTGGTGTAGTGGTTAAATGTGTGGACTCTTATCTGGGAGAACCGGGTTTGATTCCCCACTCCTCCATTTGCAGCTGCTGGATGACCTTGGGCAAGCCATAGTTCTGGCAGAGTTGTTCTCTCAGGGACAGTTCTGGAAAGAGCTCCCTCAGCCCCACCTACCTCACAGGATGTCTGTTGTGGGGAGGGGAAGGGAAAGGAGTTTGTAAGCCACTCTGAGACTCCTTTGGGTAGTGAAGGGCAGGGTATAAATCCAGTCTCCTCCTCCTCCTCCTTCTAGACTTTAAGGTATGGTTGCAAACTTGTGGAAGACAAAACCCTGCTATCTGGGTGATGTCATGGCAGTGGGACAAGAGGCAGAGCATTGTGACTGTGGATGGAGCCTGGGCAGAGGTCAAAAGCCAAAGCCCATGGATGAAATGCTCTCCCTTCCAGGTCGGTCACCTGCTGTTGGCATGCTGTTGCGTGCTACTGGATGGCAACAGACTGGAAGATTGACCCGCAACTGGCTGTCTGCAGCTGGGATGCCTCCACCTGCTTGTAGCCCCCCAAATGAAGCATTTCTGCAGCAGGTGGGCACTGGTTTACTGGGACAGACAAGTGACTAGGAGCTTGATCCACCTGCAGCCATCACAAAAAGCCCTGGAAATAAGGCACTGTGGGGACCAGTGGTTGCAGGGGACCTGATCATTGGCAGCAGCAAACCAGGAGGCGATGGCTCAGTGAAGCTGACGGTGGGCTGGGAGAAAGGTTAAAGAAGGTTTAAAAAATACTCCTACATGTAAATGTTGCCTTTTTTACATTTTTATCCTGCAGCCAGAAGGCTGCCAACAAGAGACTTCCTGCCATAGCGGGAGGCCTAGCAGCCCTGCTCTGTAGTAACCCAAGGTTTAAAAATGGCCTATAGATACTGTTCCCTGAACAATGAGACGTTTCAGGGACAGCATGTACCTGGGTTGGTTCCCTTTGGAAAAACAAACAGTGAGGGACTTAATGACAGGGTGTTGGACTAGAAGAAAGAACTGTAATTTGATTTCAGTATGTTATAAGCGATTAGAATAGCAAATAGTTTAGCCATAGTTTGATTTAACCATACTAGAAGCAATTAGGTACATTGTTTAAAGTTTAGCAGATTATTTCCCCTTAGCTAGCCAAGAGCACAAGTCAGGCCAGTGCAAACTGGATGAATAAATGCATTCTTTCCTTATCTGTGTTTCTGGATGGAACAGCAGCTCTCCCTACTAATAGGCCTTGAAGTTATGTTAAGCTGGGAATTAGAGAATTAAAATACAGATTCAAGAAAGTTTAAGTGAAGGAGTGTAAGTTTTAAAATGAAAGCATTTGGGTAACTTTAATTGTCCTTTCTTGCTATACCTCTGATGAAAGATTTATAACTTTACAGCCAGTGTCAGAAGAAGGGATGTGCCTGGCATGCTTTGGTGATCTACATATGTTGTTGCAGCAGGCACCAAAAGGTCTGAATGGGGCCTGGGGCTGTTGAGTGATTCACACCTCTTATCTAGGAAGTTCCCTTTGCATATACATGAAAAGGCTTTGATACTTGCCAGAGAAGACCTCTGTGTTCCTTGTTGTGTAAACAACTGCAAATGAATGCAATCTAATTCCAATTTGAGTCCATCCAATGGATTTGTGCCAACTCAAATGATGCCCCTCTACCTGTAACCAATGGGGTCTGCCATGTACAGTTACCTATATCTATGGCATTTGGGGTATCTAACCCTCTGCTCTTCCTATTAGCGGCAGAGAGCAGCTTGGTTTTACGGGCACTCTGTTGCTTCATACTGTATCTCTCTATATTGCAATAAATACTTAGTTTTCTTCTTTCTCACTTGGACTTCACTTGTGTGTTCTTCATCTGACCTGAGGACACGTGAGCCACCACTGTGGAACACAGGGGATTTGCTGTTCCGTATCAAATAGAGAAAGAGAGGGAGAGAGAGAGAGACATCCCGCACCCCCAGAGTGGTTCAGCCTGTCTGCTTCCTACTTTGCGACTTCTGGAATCTAAACTGCTGTTCTTCACATACTTGCCCCTTTCTTTCACCGGTGGGGGAGTCATATCCTGCAAGCCCTGGTGCAAACTTGGAAAAAGCCGTCTCCTAATACTTAAGGTCCAACAAGAAGATAATCTTCAGTCATTGAGAAACATAGCCATGCCTTTTATCATAGGATCTTGATCCTCCAGGCATACTGCTTTAGACTAATTTAGGGATCCCCAACATGGTATCTGTGGGCACCGTGGCACTTGCTGACAACTTTTGTTAGAAAGTGGGCAAAACTAGGTGAGCCTTTTGTCCAGCAAGCCTTTGAGTGGCCATGGGAGATTTGATTGTCTGTACAGATTTTTAAAAGCATTACTTTGGCAGCCACTGCCACAGTAGAACAAGGATCTTCACTGTGTACCTGAAGGTATGTTGTGGCAGCCATTTTGTGGCTGGCTCCTCCTCCTGTGGCAGCCATTTTGTGGCTACACGCACCATCCTGTTGTCAAAATTCCAAAGGTGCCCACAGGCACAAAAATATCGGGAACTACTGGACTAATACTTAGTAATCCAACTCTAAGCTCACAACCATTTGATTTATCAGTCTGTCTGAATTTGCCTCTGTGTCATGTTTAAAACGTTTTTTTTTTTTTTAATTCATTATTTGATGCCTAGCGATGAAGCCTAGGTAGGATTTCCTGTAAGATGCCTTGACTTTATATGTAAACCAGATGTGAAACAGAGCAAAAGGTGCTTGCAATGAAAATTTTGATTGCTAGGGCCTCAGGGATTCACAGCATCTGCCAATGCTTTTCAAATGAAGAAAAAAAAATTGTAAATAGAATTGGTACATATGTTTAAAATTGGCTATTTTGACCTTGTGCATATATTTAAAATTGGTTATTTTGACCTTGCAACCTTTATGCTTATAGGGAATGTTTTGAATTAGAGAAAGGGGAGATCTCAGAAGATTCATCACTTTGGTTGAAGAGATGGGCAAAGTTTAGCTCAGGATCCCTTTAAACTTGTGTTCTCCTATGTATTATGCACATCTCAGCATAATACTACAGATTCAAAAAGCGAGGGGGAGGGGGGACTAGGCATGCCAAGCAGACCAAATGAGTTTCTGAATTTCAGCTCCCAAGATAATTTTTGTTTTTATCTCCATGGCTGCAAAAGTTTGCTCTTTACCAAACATAATTAAACCTCTCAGTGGGTTGCTGTTGGAGAGCAAGAACCAAATCTTCTCATACTGAAAGGGAATTGTGCTTCCAGAAGGCACACAAGTAACTAAATGCACAAAACATTATATTCAGAACAGAAACAACTAATTTTAGCTTAGAGCTATAGAATGGGAAGCTGTCTTGTAGGTCATCTAGTCCAGGCTCCTCTGCTCAGTGCAAAAGTAATTGCATCCATGATAGATGCATGTCCAGCCTTTATCTGAAGAACTCTAATGAGGGAGAAGCTACCACTCCCTAAGACTTTCATCATCAAATTGCTGCTGGTGCTAGGAAGTTCCTTCTAATATTCAGCTGAAATCTACTCTCCTATAACTATCTACCACCCATGTAAATCTAGTCGTACCCTCTGGAGCAGCAGAGGAAAAAGTGGTTACCCACCTTCCATGCTTAAATATTCATTCTTTTCTATTACTGTTCTTTTGACCCAGTGGCCCCAAGCAGCAGCTGAGAGCTTATGTTTAAACAACTAACAGAAAGCTACCCACATAATGGAATCTCCCCAACAGAATATGACAGGGTTTATGCAGTTATTTTAGAATGGTTCCATATTCCTACAGTGGCAACCAAATATCTAGTGACCCTATATGTAACCCATCCATCTACATTTTCAGTAGCCTAGAATGCTTAGATATTCAAATATCTCTTTATGTCTCTCTTTAGTCTTCTCTTCTTTGAACCTTTCCTCAAGGGATTTGTTTACCGAACTCATTTTTTGTTGTTCTCCTCTGAATGTGTCATAGATAGGTTGCAGTCACACACCAGAAAAACTGGGGGAGAAGCGAGGCTATTTCCTCCAGAGGAATTTGACCCGCAGTTGCGCGATCACACAGTCCTTGGAAGCTGTGGGCATAGCCCGCCACTGTGTGATCAGACGCAACCATGGGTGAGTCATTTTTTTTTTGGGGGGGGGTTGCTGTTTGTTTCCAATGCGCTTAAACAAGGAATTGAGGAATTGCATCTCTGCATTGAGGGCTCCCTATGGAGTTTGCGATGATGCACATACTGAGAAGGGAGGAAAAACAATGGCCTGGAGTCGGGATGGCCTGATCAGACCATCCTGATGCCATGAGTGTGCACTGGAGCAATCAGACAGGGGAAAGTCCATCCGTGGCCCATCGCAATGCATTTTCTACTGGATTTTCCCCAGTGTCTTTTAACGCCGCTTCTGCAGTGGAGCAGAACAGGTTGCCGATGGCTGTGGGGCGCTTCCCAGATGTTGTTGTCTAATCGCGCCTTTTAAATCTGCCCAGCATTCGTGTCTATGGCAGGTCTAATTGTGTGTATGATCGCAGCCATAATGTTGCCAACTCTGGGTTGGAAAATTCTGGAAGTTTTAGGGGCGGTGCCTGGGGATGGCTTGGGAGGATGCAGTTGTAAATGCAGGAGATCTCCAGGCCCCATGTGGAAGCTGGCAACCCTAGAGATTTAGTCTTAATAAAGTGCCACATACAGAATTAGTTAAATAAAAAGTACACATAAGGCCTTTTTTGTGCTGGTTATTTGCTCTAACCTCTCCACTGAAACTTTTCGTTAAGCTTCTGGGATGGGGAAAAGGATAATTTAAAGTAACTGTTACTAGATTAAGACTAAGAAGATCTGCAGACTTGCTCAAAGGTCTATGCAGTTGTGATAGACTACATTTAAAACACTGTTTTCCTAATGCAGTAAAATCAGAGAAGGGATGTGAATATCTAACTTTGCTCTAGAATGTTGAGCTTGAGTGACAGGCTGCTCCTTTTCTTTGACTGGCCAGTTGAGGGAAATATAAGATCAGCTGTATAGTGAGGGGAGAGTTAGTTCGGTTTTTTACTTCAATTTGGAGCTGTTCTGTCAGGTAGAACCATTCTGAAGGCAGTCAGTTGGTTTCTGACAGTTTGGAGTCAGAGTATCTGATAGGAAAAGTCAGACAGGTTCACCTCCTGAGTGAAAGAAAAAGACTCCTGGCCTTAGCTGTGTTAAACCTAACCTGAGAAAAAATTCCATCTAAGAATTCAGAGTCAGCTTATACTGAAGTACATTTTCACACAAACGTCGCGAACTGGAGTTTGAGATTGTGGCAAAAAGTGACTGGGTAGCAGATTGAAGCTCCCAATCAGGCCAAAAGGAATATGATTATATTTTCAAGGAAGAAATATAACTCCTGTCCAGTTATACAGAGGATTGGTACTGAAGCAGTCCCTGGTCCATTGTGAAAGGAAACGGTTATAGACTGCTCAGGGGAAAGAAGGAACATTGTGATTTCAGAAAAGGGGAAAGAATTTGATCTGCTAAAAGAGTGACCTTTCCAGAAAACCTGAACAGTTAATAGAAAACTATATGCAGAAACATTATAAGTACTCAGTCAACCATCTCTCACTGATAAGAACCAATAATTTGTGAAAATAAGCTGCTCTGACACCATATTGTCTGTCAACTGAAAAATGTACGGTTTTACCATTTCCCTCAGCCTTTCCAATTCCTGACTACCCCATATCATCCCTACCTATTAAATAAAATCTTTATTATTGTTCACCATTACACAGTCTCCAGTGCCATTTCAAGAGATCTAAAAAGAGGGCTTCTGTTTTCTCCTGACAAGTTCCTGGGCTGGGCAAAACCCAGATTAGATTCTGTCAAAGGGGTGGGACACTCAGATTTATAAAACATCAAAGATTATCACACTACTGGGGGATAGTTCAGTACCTGAAGGAAACAACGAATTTTGGTGGGAAAAATCTGCCTCACAGTGAAGAAGAAGCAGGGGTCCATCATAGCAATAATTAATTGAACTTCACATAGACCCAGAAAAAGCTTCACAGCCTTGCCTGAAAGACATGGTCAGTTGCTAGCCAGAACATAAAGAGCAATAATTCCTAAATTAAATCAGTACAAGCTATGAAAGTTAAAGACCCCCTTCCCATACTTGTCTCCTCCCAGCAAAAGAGTTAAATAATGTCAGGAATTAATTCTTCCTCCTTCTTTCCTCAGTAGGGAATAATGTTTATAGAATCCACCCTCAAAAGCAACCATGTTCTCCAGGGAAACTGATCTTTGCAGTCAAGTTCAGTGGTGGGCAATCCCAAGAGACAAACATAGAGTTAGATCCACTGGAGCATTTCTGCAGATGGATGGATTTATCTCCAGAGTGTGACTTTCTCACTCAAAACAGCCCAAAATAGCCCTCAGTGTGATGGAAACCATATAGCACAGGGAAAAACAACCAAATCAAAGACAATAATAATATCTATTAGGAACTGACTGGCATTGGTATAAATGATAAAAGCAATAAAACTAGGCCACCCACAGGCAGGACCGAAACTCCCCACCTATGCAGAAATGTGACTTGGGGTCTGCAACTTGTGGGCACTTTGGAATTTTGTGAACAAGTAGTGGGTGCCAACACAAAATGGCTGCTGCGGATATTGCAAACCACAGAATGGCTACTATGATACTACAGGCAGCAGCCAATCATATAATGATTGGAGATTCCTGGCCAAGCATTATCCCATGATGGAGACAGCTATTTCCAGCTATTTGCAGAACAAAGTAATACCTCTACGGATTCCAATCTCCAGGTGGGATCTGCAGATCCCCCAGAATTACAGTTCATCTCCAGTCTGACGACAGAGATCAGTTCCCCTGGAGAAAATGGATCCTTTGGAGAGTGGATTCTGTGGCACCATACCTCACTGAGGCCCCTGTCCTTCCCAGACTCCATCCCCAACTCTCCAGGAGTTTCTCAATCTGGATCTGGCAACACTAACCCCCATCCCCCACTGTTGGCCAGGGAGACCTGGCAATCCTAGATACCTTCTGGGTTCTGAAGCACATACTGCTCTAGTGAGGTGGAAGAAAAGTGGGGTTGGTTCTCTGATTTGGGGAAGACATAGGCATCAGAATGGCATATTGAGGACTGTTGCATTAATGCAAATGAACCACAAAGCAAATTAGTGAATGTCCATTAAGGGTGTGTGAGAGAGAAATCAGTCTATTCCAGTCATCTCCAGTATGGTACTTACAGTTGCCATGGTCCCTGCCAATGTCTGTCCTAGTGCCTACTTGTTTCTTCCCAAAACCTCTCTCCTTCAAAGAAAGTACCAATCTTCGCTTTCTTCAACTTCACTGGAGGTGATTCTGATGAAGCCAGGTCACATTACTATTATATTTACTGGGAGCACTCATTTCAAAACAGCTGGCCCCCTCATAGGAGAATGCTTGGTTTGGGACCGCCTAATATCACAGTGTTTTGTGATTGGATCCAGCCCCTATGCAGCCATTTTGTGATTAATCCCACTCACCGCTGGGCAGCCATTTTTTATGGTGTCCACTTCCTGTTCTGCAAATTCCAGAAGCATTGACAGTTCTAAAAAGATTATGGAACCCTAATCTTTTCAGCCTCCTAAAAGTTTAAATAATCCTGGCAAATGAGATTTTGAGGGGTGGAATGGGTTTTCCAAATTGCTGAGGTCCCAGCTTGTAATGCTTAATAGCTTGAATGGTATGAGTAGGATCCTATGATTCCCTTTCTTTAAGTGAAGAAATGTCCTTCTTTCAGAACAACTTTTCCTGTAATGTAGAAAGGCTTAGTGCAGGGCGTTCAAATATTAGTCCTAAGGGTTTCATTGAGATACAGAAACCATTTTGTGGGCCAAGCCAGGGCAGAGTCTGCCATGGGGAGTGGGTTGCCTGGGTCTGTTTGGTCTCAGATTTTACCTTTGGCTTGCCTCCCTCCTTCCTAAAGCACTGTTCTCCTGCCTCCCTATCCCAGCCTCTCTGCCTCCCCCTTCACCATTCCATCTTGCTTATGCTGTGCATCAGTCCTTCTATGCCACGTATCCCCTAGCTGCTCTAGCGCTGATAAAGGGGGAGTCTCAAAGTCTCCCCTTTATAGATCGGTGTCTGGAATATGTATGGCTTTGGTTTCATGTCACTTCAGGAACACAGTTGTTTACTTTTAGGCATGTCATTGGAGTTGTGAAGCTTATCTGAGCACAAGGCAGTCCTTGGAGTTGTAGGATCTAAGCTATAGTTCTGATTTTAAATTTTCTGTGTGTACTGGAAAGACTTATGCTCAAACTTGTATGCCATGTGCCTTCTATCATTATAACTTTTCAGAGTTTTTTTGATACCATTTGTACCTGTGGTGTTCCTGGAAGGCTTAAGTATAGATCTGTCATCACTTTTACATGAATGAGACCTCTTGGTATCGTTGAGCTAATGACATACTTTGGCATGGAGCTCTTTGCCTATCTGTTTATGATAATCAGATATTCAAGAGTCTTGTCTAAGATCATTTGCACAGTTTTCCCGAGATAATGGTCCAATCCTTCAATCTGTTGTTCATGATCCCCCTTAAACCTGTATATATTGTTGTTGGTTGCATTCAGACTATTCTCCCTCCCCCCCCAAAAAAAAAAATGGGGTGCAGGTAGCCATCTCTGTTCCTTGTCCTTTCCATTTTGCTTTTGGAATAAATATGATGTCCTTTTAAGTTTACCTGTGCTATAGCCCTAGGGCATTGTTTTAACTACAAATGTGTGCTGTCTGTTCAGAACTGAAGTTGAACTTCAGAGTGCTTACACCTCTCCCTGTACCAAAACAGCACATTAGCAGTATGTGTTTCCTACTTCATTAAGAATTGTAAAAAAAAAAAAAAAAAAAGTAGAATACTATCTTAATGCTTTAACTAAATTTAGCTCAAGCAGAAAATGAAAGTGATCATGTAATTAACGACCGTAATCTAATACAAGTGCACAGGGAGCAAAATTAAGATTGCCTGGATAACTTCAGTTTTGATGCATTTCAGCAGCATTATGTCAAAATAATCTTTCTTGATGAATGTTGACTGTTACAGCCTATGTCCTTCAGAATTTGTTGGCGGAAAACAGTGACACCTCTTTTTGTGTTAAAAAAGAGAGATGCATTCCAAGGAAATGAAAGCTGGCTCAGTAAAAGAATCGCAAGGCTGTCAACTAATTTAGCGATGTGTTTAATGCTCCAATTTTAACCAGTTAATCAGTTTATTAATGTGGTACAGGCTCACTCAGGACAGTCAGGATTAGGGATGGGTACAAGCTACATTTTTGCAGTTTGGTTCTTAGCTGAACCACGAACCAAGCCACAAACTCTTATGAACTGGTAGCTTGGTTCTTGAACCAACCTGGTTCCTATCAGTTCATGAGCCATTTAAACCCCTGTTTTCTGCTTCCCATGGCTTTTCACAGGAAGCAGGGGTTCCCAAACAGCTGAGTGATGGGGACCACCGCTCAGCTATTTGGTTTAAATGCCTTCAAGCCATTTAGTTAAGGAGCTTTAATCAGATTAAAGGAAAGGAAGGACTGGCTGGGCCCAGGCTGACTAGGGCTAAGTGTGTAGGATAATAGAGGCTGGCCCATAAGGTGGGTCTGGTGAGATACCCAGAACATAGAGCAAGGCTGGTTGGCGGTGTCAGCAGCCTTGGGTAGTGGGGGTACCCCATTAAACTTGAGTAGAAACAACTGGGAAGGAACACCAAGAGGAAGAGCTCCACCTCATGGGCAGTTCTAGTTATTGAGGTGGGCCTAAAGGCCGTGGTTCATCACAGCTGAGAGGTATCCAGGAGCAAGAACAAGAAGGAGTAGCATTGAACTCCAGAGTGGGAGAGGATTCTGTAAGTGGCCAAAGAGCATTTAAGAAGCATTTATTGCTCCATCCTGTCCCATGAGTTTTCTTTGGCAATGCAGACAGGATCAAATCTGATCTGCTCCCCAGCTTGCTACAACCACTGCTGCCACAGCCGGAACTGCAATTAAATTTAAATAATGTTGCATATTGCCACAACTCCAACTGAGGTGTCTTGCTGAGATATTGAGGGGCATGTGAGATAAGTTACACTGACCTGACCTGGCCAATCCATCGAACCTGGAATGGGCATACCATCAGTGTATCTATAAAGAATGGGAAGGCAGACAGCTGTAGTGTGATATGACAGAAGCAACAGGCCATAACAAACCTGAGTGCCTGGAATGGCATATATTTTTTGTTGGTCCCATGGAGAAAACTGTGGACCTTCAAACTGGTGAAAAGAAAGAGGCAACTATTTCCCTAACCAATTATAAGGGAAGGGACTGTGGCTGACTGGCAGAGTATCTGCTTGGCATGCAGAAGGTTCCAGGTTCAATCCCCAGCATCTCCAGTAAAAAGCTTCAGGTAGCAGGTGATGCAAAAGACCTCAGCCTGGGACCCTGGAGAGCCACTACCAGTCTGGGTAGACAAATAGTGACTTTGATGGACCAAGGGTCTTAAGGCAGCTTCATGTGTCCAATGTGTTCAACCAAATATGATTCATATCCATTCATGATGGACTTGAGTGACTTGCAGTGCAATCCTGAACAGATTTACTCCAGTCTAAGCCCTTTGTTTCCAGGTTGGAAGCTGTTAAATTTATGAGTGATTTGCTTTCCAATGAAACGGTGCTACATTGTCCTTTAGGAAAGTGGCAGTGGCTCAGTAATAGACCATCTGCTTGCATGAAGCAGGTTCAAAGTTCAGCCCCTCTACAGGAGACCATGGAGAGCAGCTGCCACTCTAAGTAGGTAATACTGATCTTGGTAAGAAAGATTTTGTCCATGCAAAGGAATGTACCTTGAAACGGTAGCCCATGTTTTATTTCATTGTGCTTTATATGGGGAAGTGTGGGATTGTATAATTAAACCTATCGTGTCTAACTGCCGTGGTTTTTCTGAGGCGAAGTTAGTATCTTTCTTATTATCTGACCAATGTCCCCATATTACAAGTTCAGTTGCAAGGTACCTTTTGGCTGCCATAATAACCAGGGAGCAAAAGATTAGCTCTTCTATCTGATGTTTGACTGGTTTTATAATTCAAATTCTCTGTAAACTTGCCTTGTGGTATTTTGCTTTTCTTTTATGCCAATAAAGGTATTTGGATTTGGGCCTTGATAGTCCAGTGGTCTGACTCAGTATAAGGCAGCTTCATGTGTCCTGATTATTCAGCTCCTTGAAGCAAATTGTGATGCAAACTTCTTAGACTTTTTCTTCTTCTTTATCATTGTTGCTGTCACACTCTTGATTTTATCCCCTTTCTTCAGCTAGGGAGGCCACAAAATATCGGAAGCACATAACACTAAAATTTAATTAATGTCAGGAGTCATCAATAAACATTAGTTGCATTTGGAATAAGCTTAGTGTAATGATTCCTGCAATCTAACTAACTAATGCAGCTGCCACTAAAATCTATGTGGAAAAATGACTGGCAGTGGCCTTGGTAGCATCACATTCAGAGATATGTCCCAGACAGCAGAAAAGACTTACAGAATATACTGCACCACTTGTCACTGTATGTGGTCAAAAAGACACACAGACTCCAGATGTCTGTCTCTGTGAATATGGCCCGGTTTCCATTTTGAGCCCAAATCCATAATAAAACAGCCAGTTGCTGCCTGCCATACCCTGCATTGCACTCTTTGCCTGTGAAGTTGCTGACTGAGGTTGAAACATGCTTTTTTTTTGGCTTGCCCAATTTCTCACCTTATTATAACACCCACCCCACATGGTTGTTTTCCTTGCAGGTCCCATAATCCCCATAGCCGTTTTGGTCATCAAAGGGGGCTAATTCCAATGGTAGAATTGATCTAAGTAGGCCACTATTTCCAGGCTGGAAGCTGTTAAATTTATTAATGATTTGCTTTCCAATGATGTGATGCTAAATTGTCCTTTAGGAAAGTGGCAATGGCTCAGTGGTAGACATTTAGGGTACGTGTGTCTTTTTGAGGCCTTAGCCTCTATGCCCTGTTGCTGAACCTCCAGAGAAATTGGTTGACCACTGTGTGTGATGGGATGCAGGTCTAGATGGACCACTGGTCTGATCTAGCAGGGCTCTTCTTATGTTCTTATGACTGCTTCCTTCCTTTTTCACCAGTGTGAAAAGCGGTTGGATCCAACCCTTGGATTATACAGTTGATTTTAGAAGCCTTTACATCTATACAGCAGTAATAAAGAATCTTCATGACTAAGTGAGGAAGGGCCATCATAAATTTAGAAAAAGCACTGAGACCAATGCTGACAGAAATCAGGAGAACAAGTTTATTAAACCTGACTCCAAAGCTTAGATATAATGACTTACCTCAGGCACACCTTTCCTGCCAAAATTTACAAGTTGGAGGCTCTACCACTTTCCACTCTTAGGTCCTTGTCACTGGCAGTCTGGCACATTTCCTACAAGAAAATTAATTACCATAAATCTTTTCCCTCCTGTTAGCAAGAAATTAGTTGTGGTCAAACTTAGATTTAGTGGCTTCAAGACACAGTATAGCAAATTCCAGTTAAATGTGAGGAGAAAGAAGTTTGTCAGTGTAACCAGTTACCTGGGGAAGGGGAAAATCTCCTTTGCTGGAGGTTTTCATACAGATGCTGGATTGCCATCTGATGGGGGTGGTCTCACTGGATTTCTTGCCCTGAACAGGTGGTAGGACTGTGTGGCCCTTCCAGCTCTATGTTTTTGTATTTATAGATGCTCAAGGGATGTCTAGAATTCATCACAGATCATTAAAAATTTAGCTGAACTTTTTTTCTCTTTTTGTTTTCAGTAGAGTGGTTATTTTTATGATAAAATGCAGTTATTGGTTATTGAATTTACATATGGCAGTACAAACGTGCATCACTCATTTGTGCGTATGAATGTGTATGTTTCCTTGACATGTGAAGACATACAGTGTATATGCCATGAGCACTACACCTCTGTGGTCCTGCATAATCAACAACTGCGATTGTCAGATACAATTAAGGCTTCATTTGTAAATGTCACAAATTTGATCTAAGTTTAGCAGTTTACCTCTCTCCCCAAATCAACAAATGTTTTTGAGGGGTTCCATCCTGTCACAGGGTCAGAATTAAGGGAGTAGTATATAAATACTTGAGGGAAGGTATAGCTCCAACGATCAGATCTAGGAAACTAAAGAAGATGGGAGAGAACCAAGGGAGACAACTTTGTAGAGGAAGGCAATGGCAAACCACATTTGCCTCTCACTTGCTTTGAAATCCCCTTGCTAGGGTGACTATAAGTCATAAGAACATAAGAACATAAGAGAAGCCAAAGTTGAATCAGGCCAATGGCCCATCTAGTCCAACACTCTGTTACACAAAAAATACCAGGTGCCATCAGGAGGTCCAGCATTGGGGCCAGGACACTAGAAGTCCTCCTACTGCTGCCCCCCCAGCACCAAGAATAGAGTGCGTCACCTGCCCCAGACTGAGAGTTCCTATCTATACCTTGTGGCTAATGGCCACTGATGGACTTCTGTTCCATATGTTTATCTAATTCCCTCTTGAAACTGTCCATGCCTGTAGCTGCCACCACCTCCTGTGACAGTGAATTCCCCTTGTCAGTTACAACTTGATGGCACATACATACATACACACACACACAAATACTTGAGCTAGGGTGTTAATAAGTCTCAAGCAGTCAAATTACTATCTGTCACCCAGAGCAAATACTGAACATGATAAACTCACTAAAGAGGCAGTTGATCCAGGCATTTAAGGTTACAAGACTTAGAGCTACCAGTCCTTTAAAGTCAGTTTGCACTGCACACAAAAAGCTATTTTATACCAAATCAGACCCTTGGTCCATCAAGGTTAGTATTGTCTACACAGACTGGCAGCAGCTCTCCAGGGTATCAGGTAGAGGTCTTTTACAGCACCTACTACCTTATCATTTTATCTGGAGACTAGGGGGGGAAGCCCGCTGCGGCCGAGGCAACGGGCCCTAGGGAGAGTCCCTGGGGGTGGGCAAGGCGGCTGGGCTGGCCCCGTCACGCAGGGAGGAGGGGCGGTGATCTCCGGGCAAGGGAAGCGTCCGAGGCCCGCCGCTGACTCCGCGTGCAAGCCTCCCTGCCCCGCCGTTCGGGAGGGCCCTCCGTTCCCGAAAGCCTTCAGGGAGGGGTGGCCACGCAGCGCTCCCGAGGCCCGCTGCGCCCTCCCCCACAAAGCCTCCATACCCAGCTTTGGGTGAAGTCCCTCCGAGCCGGTAGCCGCCGCACCCCCCCCAGGCCGAAGCGATCGGCGGCTGGAGCAGACTGGGGTCGTGAGGCTGCGCGGTGGCTGAGTGGGAGGGCGCACAGCCACGCCGGAAGGCTAAGCAGCCAGTGGCGAGGGACTCTGTCTCTGACTGGCAAGTCCCTCGGCCAACTGATTCCGGCGCGCATTTTGACCATATAAGGTATGACCAAAACTCAAATATATATAAGGAAGGATGCCAGGGATGGAACCTGAGACCTTCTTCATGCCAAACAGATGCTCTACCGCTGAGCCACAGCCTCTCCACATGTAGGGTCCAAGCACTAAGATCCCTCAGTGGAATGGTGGAATCAAATAGATTTATAGGTAATAGACTGGTTTCAGTGGACTTGTGAGGGTGCAACTCGGGTTGGGAAATTCCTAGGGATTTGGGGGTGGAGCGTAGGAAGGGCAGGGTTTGGGGAGGGGAGAGAAAGAACCTCAGCAAGGTATAATATCAGAGTCCACCCTCCAAAACAGCCATTTTTCTCCAAGGGAACTGTAGTCTGGAGATCAGTTGTAACTCTGGGAGATCACCAGGCCCCACCTGTATGTTGATAACCGTGTTATCTGTTAAGGTTTGTACAGCAAGTTACCCAGAAGCTTTTGTGAAAGGTGCCTTCTGATAAGGGGAGACATCTGGCTTCATGAAAGCTGCCACTGCATGTTTCATGAGTAAGCTCTTCAGAACACTTGCATGAGCAGCTATTAGCACATATCATATCAGATTCATAATGCATGAATCAGCTCAAAGCCTTAGAAAGCGGATTGAGCTGGAAAATTGGACTTTTGCAAATGGTATATATAAATGCATTTTAAAGAGTGGTGCTCAGTTGGGATGCAAAGTGGAATGAAATTGAAACAATTAAAAGCTGGATGTCATAAGTCTTTATTTGTAGTGGCTCCTAAATTATTAAACTGTCTAGTTTTCTACTACCCAGGGTTGTTACAATGTACAGAATCAGCAAGCATGCCCTATCTGGTGTAAATGAAAGATTATAGCACCATTTTCTCAGGAGTTTTCAAAAGCTTGCCCAACATGGCTTTGGCTGTATGTCTGGATTTTCTCTGGTCCTCAGTGTCCATGGTGAGTTGTGTCCTTTTGGACCCAAAATACTTAGTTATGTTCCTAATATTCTGTGCTAACCTCCCAATGTGATCTCAAGAGGAACCAGTGCTTCTCCTCAGATCCTGGAGTCTTCTGTTAGAGCCATTCATCTGGCCACCAACCAAAGTAATTCTTTTACAGAAGACCCATTTACAGACCCTTGGAATGCTTTGTTAGAAAAAAGTGAGGCGGATGTTGGCCCTGCTCCACAGGTCATTCTTTTTCAGTTAGGTGTTTGATTGATAATGTCTGTTGAGAATATGCAGTCTGGCTGATGATGGGGTTTTTTTTAGGATCCTGTTGCTGGCTTCAGAAGCCACCCCGATTAATCATTTATGGTGAGAAATATAAGGTTTTACTAAATACCTATAAATACCCCTGCCCCGAGTTCCCATTGCCCACTACTGCTCCAACTGGTGGCAAGGGGAAAATTAAACCCTGGCAGTATCACCCAGAGGTGTCACACTCATTTGTTATGAGAACATAAATTCACCTTGTCAGGCTGGGCCATGCGTACCATAAACGTAATGCTAGGTACCAGTGATAAAAATTGTATAAAGGACAGGAACTGGTAAGCTCTGTGTTGATGCATCCTCTCTGCAAGGCCTCATGGGCTGGAAGGGTGGTTGCAGAGGAAAACCCATATGGGCAGACAGGAAAGCCGACAGCACAGCACTGGCCAGACCCTCCCACACTGCTTGACTGCAGCAGACGAGGTTGTTCCGCCATGCTGAAGCCACTATTGGAGTGGCTTTGCCCACTTCCCCCCAAGCAGTCTCCTGTTCCCTCCCATGCACTAGTTGCTCGCAGGCCACATAAGAGCCCTGGACAGGCCAGTTCTGGCCCCCAGGCCTTATGTTTGACACCCCTGGACTATCGCCAGTATGACAACATCATTTCCAGGGGAAAAACTGGAAGCGATGGTAGGTATCACTTGGAATTACCAAAAATTCTGTGGCCTCACTAAACTAGTGAAATTTAAATTACAGAAGTTGTGTCTCCAATGATTCTCTTCTATGGTTTAAAAAAACAAAAAAAGGTTGATATTGCTAATATAAACTGTACCAAATAATAATTTGATGCATATTCTAGTACATATTTAGTTTAGTCGATTAATTAATGAAAGTAATTGAATAAAATTTATTCAGTCACCTAAAAATTTGCCAACTTAATTGAGTAGCCAAATAAATGAGGATAATGCAAGCACTCACAAAAACACATAGACCAGAAGAGGCAGTCCAGCACACGAAGGAAGGACACCTCTCCTAACTGAACCTACCTGAACACTAAAGTCATCTTCAGAGGCCATCCTTCGAGTGCCTCCTATATCTAAGGCTAGATGACTGGCAACACAGAAAAGGTTGTGGCTGCAAAATTATGGAATTCTCTTCCCAGGGAGAATCATCTGTCCACTGTTGCTGTCTTCCTGGGGTGAAAACTGTTTTTTGCTTTATCTGGTGCTTCCTCACTAATTCTCATTGACCCTTTCTCCTATTCAACTGTTTGTTTATATGTTCTGATTTCACACACACACACACACACACACATATACACACACAAGATTAAACCCACCCCCTCCATATATAGTGTGTGGTTTTAATGTTTTTGTTTGCTGCCTTGGCAATCCTCACTTTGGTGAAAAGTTTCAGAGGGTGTGTCCGTACTGGGCTGCAGTAGAACAGCTAGACTGGGGTCCAGGAGCACCTTAGAGTCCAACGGGATTTTCAGCGTAGAAGCTTCCACAAGTCAATGTTTTGTCAGATGCCAGTCCGGGTGGAAAGGTGGCTCATTTAAAGTGGTTTTAAATAACTGCAATAATCTATGGGCAAAAAAAGGCATACTTTTCCTGTTAGTATTGTTGGTTTAATCCATAGTCAACATGTAGCCGACTAGCCGACTAAGCAATTAAAACTCTTAGAATTAATCAACAAAGATTTCTTCGATCAAATGGCAGCCCTAGTTGCACCACTTCTATTTTGCACAAGATGTAACTGCACCAAGCAAAGTTTGAACCCTCCCTCCATGCATGAAACATAATTAGGGTGGAACCATAGTGAAGGAGGAGGAGAAGCTATCGAGTCGCAACCAACTCATGACACATGGGGTGTTCCAGGCAAGAGATGAGCAGAGGGGGTTTGCCATTGCCTTCCTCTGCGTAGCAACTGCAGTCTTCCTCGGTGATCTTACTTACTGTCGCCAAACTTGCTTAGCTCCCAAGGTATTTCAAGCCTGGGCTGAGCTGGGCTATTTGGGCTGTTCAAAGTCTCTCACAAAGTCTCAAGTTCTAGTTTTCTCCCTTGAGCTCTGAGTTGTGCCCATATATGAGTGATGGCTGTGTTATGCCATGGTGTGCAAGTAGTTTATGAAAGCTGAGCCTTTGCTCTGATGTGTTTTGTTTTGTTTTTGTGCTGTGTTGCTCCTTAATACATCAAAGCCTAGGGGTACAAATACCTGAGATTGGAAGCAGCCATCTCTTTCATTAGTGAAATAGGAGGAGTGTTCCTCTTGCAGTAGGAAAAAAAGACTATGCTGGGGATCAAGGAATCAGAATGGACAAAAGCCATCTGGGAAGGGGCTCTAGTAAGGAGGGGAACTGGGCCAGATCAAGTGAAAAAGCTGGCTGGATCCAACCCTTAATATTCAGTTTACGAGAGCTGTTAAAGGAAATCAGATTCAGGTAAAAAAATATTACCCTGAATATAAACAGTTGAGGAAGTATTGAATGCATCATGCAAAGCCGCTACTGCTCATAAGAAAGAGCAGGTCAATCCTATTGACTCACTACTCTGACAGTGGCTGTGCTACTACGGCTCCAGCAACTCACGGAAATTATGTAGTTACAATTCTACCCTGTGCCATCGGCAAACCTCCTGCTAGAAACAAGAGAGAGCAAAATGAGATTGAATGCTTGGAGCAAAGCATATATAATTTTTAAAATACAATTTAAAATATATGACAAGAGAGAGAATATAGTGCCCAAAGAATTCCCAGCCCAACCAGGGCCATTAAATCCATGGCCAAATAAAAATGTCTTACCTTATTTCCTGAAGCAGCATTTTTTGGTAGGATGAGTATTCATTGATCATAGTTGAGCAGCGGCTTTTGTGAGAAGTACCTTTTATTTTGATTCATTGCTTTACCCTGTGCACAGATTTTTCAACCACCACTGCTATGGGACCCCACAAAGCTTTCTAAAGCTAAAACCAAATTCCACCTGAACTTGCTTTAAGAGACAAACTTAGATGTGATGTCAGGGGATATCTGAATTGATCTTCTGCTTTAAAAAAAAGAAAGAAAGAATAGTAGCAGCCAAGGGGGTCTCCAATTCAGACTGGTGCCATGACATGTGTGTGTATGTAGTTGGGATTTAACCCTTTCCTGCCAGTGCTCCATCATATTTGTCCCTTCTACTGTTCTCTGCCTTATCCACATAAAAACTGGGTTTTATTTAGCTGCTGTGCTGATAGTTTATTTATTTACTTACTTTATTTATATCCCACCTTTCTCCCCAATGAGGACCCAAAGCAGCCTACATCATTCTCCTCTCCTCCACTTTTTTAATCCTCACAATAACCATGTTAGGTCAGTTAGGCTCAGGATCTATAGCTGGCTCAAGGTTACCCAGCAAGCTTCCATAGCTGAGTGGGGATTCAAACTTGGGTTTCCCAGATTCTAATCCAATCCTTTAACCACTACACCATGATGGTCATATTGCTACTGAGCATGTTGCAGAAAATTTACACTTGTGGCTCAGGGTGTCCACTTTTATGAAGTGCATTGACACCAAGGAAGGCTTTTACAGCTGTTTACACCATGGAATACACCTCAAAATTCTAAATACCCAGTGTATGCAATGATTTTTAGTTTTATACATACATACATACATATATATATATATTTTGCTGTCACAGAACACACAGTCAAATGAAAGGGCACATAACAGGTTTGTAATAAAGGGGGTTTGTAATGTATTCAAATGCTATCTTAAAAGTGTAACATCTGTGTCTGGCAGTTCTGCATGGATGGTAGTCAGTCAGTCACTGAATGCACTGCAAGAGACTAGCTGTGAAGGTATTTGAGATTAGAGAAAGAAAATGTGGTTGTTCCCACTGCTCTTTATTTTGACCTTGGACTACAAGTAGTTCTCCATGTTCAACAAGCACCTCTTCTTCCTCTGTGGAAGAAGTGCAGCCTGGCAGTCTTCAGGATTGGCCTTCAGTATTGTCATTTTTGCCACTGTTATTTAAATTGCTTATGCGAAATTGTTAATAATATTTTGACAGTACTCCCACTATTGGTATTCACTATGCATTCCAAATCCTTGTTATTCTGGCTATTTATCTGGTCTTTTATATGCTAAGCCTCAAAGCATTTAAGCCATGGCAGCTGTCCTGAGAAGGAAATACCCAAGTCCAATCTTTTGCTGTTATTTAGGGGAGGGGCTGTGGCTCAGTGGAAGAGCCTCTGCTTGACATGCAGAAGGTCCCTGGTTCAGTCCTTGGCATCCCAGTTAAAAGTACCAGGCCATAGGTGATGTGAAAGCCTGAGACCCTGCCTGTCTTAGTAGAAAATATTGACTTCGATGGACCAAGGTTTCTTGTGAGCATAAAACAGAGGACAGGAGAATGATGTAATCTCAACTGGCTAGAAATGCTGAGGGACAAGGACAAAGAAGATGGTGTTGCACCAACACTGCAAATTCACTTCCAGCATGAGCACAAAAATTACTTTTGGGGCAAATCCTAGAGCATTGTTTCTACATAGTACCATCACTTCTGGGTTTGCGCTGGAAGTGGTAGCATCAATGCCGCACTGGTTTCCCTTTGCAATTTTCTTCTGCTGCTCCACCAAGTAGCAGCAGGAGCCGCAATGCCCACGGCAAGAAGTCTACTGCTGTAGTGGGAGATCTGTCCACCTTACCTAGCAGGCTGATGTCACCCTTCAGCTTCTTTCGTCTTGAGTTAGTTCTCCTCTGGTAACCACACTGTCTCTCAAAAGAATTCCTTATGATAGATTATAATGGGCTGGAATATAATGGAGGCATGACAGGAACAAAGAATAGATGGAGGGAAGGAATCACCCCAACTTGATGAGACAGAATGTGAGCACAAAGTTGCTCTGTCATTTCTGCAAGTGCTGGAAGGTGGTTTGGAATTATTTGTAGGCAATCTTAGCTCAGCAGAAGACAGTTAGGTAAATAGGTGCTCAAGGTGGCAACACTCATGGAATCAAGGATATCCTTGGGAAACATGTCAACATTTTTGTCTTTGCTGTGTTATGGAGACCTCTGTTGTCCATGCTCTACAGATCACAAATGAAATATGACCTATGAAGCCCTGATTTCATATAAACCTAATCCTAACCCAAAGTCATGGAGATTGTAACATTACAAGGAAACACACAACTCTACTCAAGAACGTGAGAATATGGCAAAAAGTTTTGCATATTTAATAGAAAACTTTTTCAACTGTAGATCAATCCTAAACAGTTAACCTAGATTGAATTATGGTGATCTGACTGCATTTGATACAAGTTCTTTGGATAGGGTCAGTGGAACTTAGATTGGTTAGAGTCTTGCATGGATGATGCAAGAAAAGATTACTAAAACCTGAGAAACAGAAAGCATGGAATTTAGAACAGAACTTGGGTTAAAGTGGGAGGTACAGAAATAAAACCAAGGTGGTAACAAAATTTTAACTTCTCTGTGTTTCCTCCCTTCTCCATTACAGAATCATATATTTCACTCACATCATTCGTCCTTTGAGAGCTTTTTGTTGTACTCCCACAACTGAACAAATGGAAACTAAGAGTTCTTACATTTTCCCATTCAATAGCAAATGGCCTTGGTGTAGAAAGTTATTGTAACTTCTGTAGAGAAGGTGAATTTTAAAAAAAATGTATTCAGGTCTTAAATCTGTTTCTTGAGAATAGGCTCTCTGCATACTATGCCATTGTAGCAATTCCTCAGCTCAGCTGAATTACACACACTCCAGTAAATGACCTCAGCAATCGCCAAGTAAATGGACCAGTGAGATAACAGCATCAGGAAAATGAATCTCCTTTTCAGAAGAGTATAACAACAACTACTGTTTCCCCAAAGCTGTTGCTGTTTGATAGTTTGCTCTTATTATTGGGACATTAGTAGCTGAACAACCTAAGTGGACAAATGTGTCTGACCTGGAGTGTGCTGTTTGTTTTGTTTTGTAGGAGAAAGCCCAGCATTTGCAGAGGACTCTTGCTACTCAAGTAGATAAATCCACACAGACTGAACTTGTAGGCCATGATGTAAGTCGCTGTATTAAACAGTTTTTTCCTTTTATCTTATTTGTTGATATGCAAATATCTACCAACCTCTCTTCCTCGACTACTGCTGTGTCTGCATGTTGATACAAAAGTGTGACGCCATCCATCTTTTTGCTCTTAAATGATTCTCAAATGTCTTCTGCAATGGGGAAAAAAGATAATTATAGCTACCTGCCAGCATACCAATATCCTATTAATCGCTTGTTTTGCCAACAGCTCCCTGATAATCCCTAGAATCTGTACAAGGAGAAACATGGAGAATATTTATTAGTGGAATTTGAAATCTGTCTTAATTTCTTTTTACAAAAGCATTTACCTACTTATTAACAACATTAATGAACTTATTATGTTTGTAATCACCAAAAGACTGCACAAGTAATTTTTATATTGTGTTACATAATGAAAGCTGAAGAAGTTGGCAAAGAAGTTTGCATTAATATTTAACTGTTGCCTATCAGCAGGGGGTGTTGCCAGTAATTTAATTGAAAATTAGGGTTTTTTTCTATCCTGGTGTGATTCTGAACTGTGACTATCAACAAAAGTACTTGTTCCTACAAAATAGGCACTCTGACTTGCATGTGCATTATAACTTGTCTTGGTAATCATGGTTTGGAGAATCTCAAAACAATTTATAGCTTTTGATGTATCTTCCATTATGCTTCCGAGTGGCTCCACATGCATCTGTTGCTGCATATACTGCATTTTGTTTAGTTTATTTTACTCATGACTGTATTTTATGGAAAGCCCTGCTCTGTTTCATGTAGTGGGCACTGGTTTCAAAGGATGACTCCTCTTTGTTTTGTTTTGAAAGAAGAAGCTGTACTTCTTGTAACTGTAAAAGGATGGGTCCATATGCTAGTTTGTGGTCATGTGTTTTCCATGTGGAGGGTGGTTCTGAAGAAGACAACTTCAAACTATTATTATTGTGAATTTCCATCTCTATAGTCTCTGGCAGTTCTGTTGAGTGACAGGACTATAGTATGTGAATAACTGGACCTTTGAATTGGAGATATATATTCTGCTTTGTCCTTTGTCCACCACAAGATCTCAAGATGGTCCATTTAAAATAATCTAATAGCAAAGTAATAGTGCCATTGAAATGACATGCGGATCATGAAAATCATCAGTTAGACAACATACATAGGCCCCAATCCAGAGAAGATTATTCATGCTTAATTTTGCATTAAATGTGTTGGATGTGAAGTCTCTGTGGAACACCTTTTTCGTATTAGCCACCAAGGTTGACGAAAACAGGTATTATGAGGATTACACTTATTCTTTAACATATTTTTATATTGCACTCTCCAACTAAGTTCATGACGAAGTGTATTTCATTACTATTCAGCCAGACTGGCTCCCAGTGAGCTTTAAGTTCAAATGCACTACACACAGTGGTAACAATGGAGATCATTGCTAGCCTTCTAAAAATCAGAGTAGAGGAGGGCTGATGGGCCTCCCTTGGAAGGAAGCTCGGTATGGGAGTTGTCATCATGGAGAAGTTTGATTGCACCTACCAGCCTTCATTTTTCCACACATTCAAGGCCAATATGTCTCCATGAAAGAATTGTTTTGTTCATTTTTGTATATGTTCTTGCAATGCCTCCTGTGCATGCAGTTTGATATTTTACTATGTGCTGTACTACAAATTTAAGGTCACCTTGAGGTCATTTTCACACCTAAGCAATGGCAACATAAATAGGGCAACGTCTCAAATCAAATCTTTGTGGCTTTATTTTGCTTCATGATTTACAGTATTTTAAAATGTTGGTATTTTTTTTTGTGCCAGCCATGTTTCCAGCAATCCCAGTGGCCAAATCCCTAGTGTCTCACAGTCAGAATTTGCAGTTGTGTCACCATATGGTTTCCTCATACAAGTTAACAAATAGCCAGCTGTGCATATGTCTTGTTGTCACCAAGCTTAGCCAATTTATATTATTAAGGAAACTGGGAGAAAAGACAAAGCCAAGAAAAGATCATTTGGAAGAATTAAAATGATGTTTCCCTTAGTGAGAGTCCTAATGCCATAAATTGAGAACTGATTTTGGTTTAGATATCTCAGATGTTCTCCAAATCAGTTTGTGAATTCCAGAAGGGAAATCATAGTATTCAAGAAGAAAATTCTGATTTTTTCAGATTTTGAATTCAGATATTATGTTTGAACCGGAAATTATGTATTTATGAAAAAGTATCTTGAGATGTTCTTTGATCTGTGTTTCAAATGGTGTTTTACCAAGATGGTGTGCCATGAAGCTTTGATGTCTTAAAAATGCCTTGGGTGAATTAAGGACAAATTACTGTAGGCTGGATCCAAGGGAATCCTGAGCATACAGAAGGCTCATAGAATAATTTTATGCTGACACTAGAACGGTGTGCAAATACAGTAAAATTAAAGCCAAAGGTGTATTGCTGCAAATGCTTGCTTAGCCTCTTATATGTGGAATTGTGGGAAACATGTTAAAATTTATTGATTATAGTATTGTGTGATCTCCTGCACAAGTGCTTGCAAAAAGGTTTACAGAATTCCATTGGTGTCTGTTTTACTTCCTCTCATTGTTTCCTGGGTCAAACTGACTTTGCTCAGCTGGGCAGCTCTTGAAATGCCTAGTATCATTCCTAAACTTTGTCCCATCAGCCACACCCTCTTAGAAGTCTGCCTGGAATCTAAATCACTTCATTTCCTCTAAAAATGTGCCCCAGGTTCTGAATATGTTGTGGCCATAATGTACTGATAAAGAGAGGTAATAATTAAAACGAGGAAAACAGTAGCTTCCATTCACAAGAAAGGAGTTGCTGCACAGGTTGTAAAGTGGCTGTCCAAATGGCTACTGTCAGAAATGTTCCCCTTCCAACGTATGTACATTAAAGTTGATTTACAGACACATCCAACATTCCAGCAAAATCAGTTTATGTGCAGCAGTGTGTGGGTGTCTGTGCATGGGGGGGGGAGGTTGCTATCTCAGATATATACTAAAGAATCACTATTGTCTTAACTTTCTTCACCCTCTTCAGTTTCATTGAGAGATCAAGAAATAATTTATTTGCGGTTTTGAAATTAGGATGGAAGATAAAGAGGAACACTCAGGTGGAAGTGCTGCTGGTAAAGAGCGCTTCTGATTCATGATTTATTTCTTTTTAAGGTGGAGTATATGAATTCTAGTGTTAAAGCAGAGCTAGTCCACCGCTGCCTTAGAAGATACTCTAACTTTCCTTGAACCTTTCCATAGCAGTGACACAACAATATTTGTGGGTCATCTGTCCTTCACAAACTTCTGTGCCATTATGAGTCTTTAAGCCTTCTGGGAACTCTGGGGTGTCCTAGAACAGTTTGAAAATCATTGATCTACAAAAACAGAGTTTGTGAAGAAACAGCTCAGAGATCTCACTCACTTAAATGTCGAGAGACTACCTTTCACACACAAATTTTTGAAAGGCCACGCTCTACTGTGGTATTCTAAACATATGTGATATCGTATGTATATATAGGTGGGACAAGTTAATAATGTGACATTTATACTTTTGAATAACTGTACATAGAATCCTGCTGTATGTTGTGACTGATTTGGCTGGATTGTGCCTAGAAGCTGTTTCACTTGAACAGCCCATTTTTTTCCCACTAGATCAACATGAAAATGAGATGGGAAGGTCACCTTCTGTTTGAGGATTTTTACCTTCTTGAAAACCTTTAGCTCAGGCTTAACTCTGAGCCTACTCTGGATTTCAAAAGATCATTCACTGAGTCATATCTCAGTGGTAGACCTTTCAAATTTTGGATTATTTCAACTCATGTATCTCCAAATCTTAGAATTGTTTTTTCCCCCCATAGCAAAAAGTATGCTGAGAACATCAGCTGTTACAGAGGCTATCACTGCCATATATCCTGTAGATAATGTTTTATTTATTTTTCTTCTACCTTTAGTGCTCATAGCACAATACATCTATAGGAACAAAAAGTTAAAATCAGGATCGAAGTATATAGAAACTGTATCCTTTCCTTTCAACATCTATGTTTATTGCTCAAAAATATTTCCACAACATTCTGCACAATTTGAAAGTTTTCAGCAAAAGACGGAAGTGTCCACTGTTTCCTATGTCTGGTTATTTTCTCATGAGGATTGCCTGGAAGCAGTATATAGACTTAGACTGGTTTAATAATAGTCAATGAATTTTCATGGAAAACTATCATGGGGGAGAGTAGATACGTCTAACAGAAAACTCTCTGCAGTTCATAAGTCTGTTGTTCCCAGAATGCTGGGCAGGAAGTCCTAACAGTAGTATAAAACCAATATACGTTTGTAGTAGATAGTTACAGATGGATGGATGGATAGCTGTCCATAGAACCCGTTCTTCTGACTCACAGTGGTGAGTTATGTTAGGGCGGTTTATCCTTTAAAACAGCTTTAATAGGAAAGAGACTTCAACCTCTTTCATAACCTTTCTATCCTGGGATCTTTCAAGATAGTGGTGTCCAGGGCTTTTTTGTAGAAAAAGCCCAGCAGGAACTCTTTAGCATAATAGGCCACACCCAACAGCAGAAACTCATTAGTATATTAGGCCACACCTCCATGTTACCAGAAGTGCGGTCATCCAGCCACACCTACCTTTTGTTTCTTGTTCTGTTTACCTTGTTTGTTGTCAAAACCCAGGGCTTTTTTGTAGCAGGAATTCCTTTGCATGTTAGGCCAAACACCCCAAATGTAGCCAATCCTAGTGAGTTTTTGCTGTTTGGTATGATCTGTTATGCTAATGAGTTCCTGCTGGGCATGGCCAACTCAGGAGCCAACCGGAACGCCGTTCCTGTGCATCCCTGTCCAAAAATAGCCCTGGTGGTGTCCATTTATCACATTGGTGACTTCATACATCCAAAGATCTACAACCTTGAATCCTGATAACACAATTTAATATTTTTTTAAAGAAAAAATCTAAAATGTTGTTTATTTATATGACAATAAGATCATTCCAAACAAACAGTTCTGGAGAGTATTCTGAAGTGCATTACATTTAGCCTTGTACCTATTTTATGTACCATCCAAACCAGATTTTCTTAATATCTATGCTAATTGCAAGACAGAAATTATGCACATTTACCAGCAGAGCCTCAGGTCCTTGCTTGCTTTTCTGGTTATTTATATTTCTTTATAAGATCCTAAGAAGCATTTTGTCATGTGATGCAATAAAAGGGAATTGCTAAATTTTTGTCCCACTGCAAGCAATGAAGGTTAGATGACAGCTATCGGATATCTTGCAAGTAGGTTGGTAGCTACACCCACAGCTGTTTCAGAGCTACACGAATTCTCAGCAGTTGAGTTCCTAATCCTATAATTGAATGATGAACTACAGATGGACTAAGTTTTACTACGGCTGTTGATGTAGATCTTTAATTAGCGTATTAACATAATGAATATGACTGTGCCTTCATTGGGACTGTTTTTGATGAACGATTCCTGTACTGTTAGCATCAGTACTTAGGATTCTTTTACTGTATACCGTCTCTGTGCAATCTGTGGAGATTCCCTGCTTGCCTGTGCTGTAGCAGGTATGCCAACCTCCAAGTGGGGGCTGGAGATCCCCCAGAATGACAGCTGATCTTTAGACTACATAGATAGTTTATTTTTATTCCACTTCTGGAGAAAATGGCTTTGGAAGGTGGACTGTATGGTACTATACCCTACTGAGGTTCCTTCCCTCCCTAAAGTCCAGCCTCGCAGGTTCCACCATCAAATGTCCAGGTGTTTCTGATCCCAGGGTTGGCAATGCTACACTGCAGGTAGGCACAGTTTTAGAGATAGCAAGATGAGTGCAGCCTTCACAATCAAGAACACAAGACCATTTCATGCTATACTGGGGGGGAGGAGATATTCCTTTGCAGCCAGTTCAGTGTCATATCTCAACAACACTAGCGGAGAGGAAATCTCAATCTCCCCCCCGCAGCAACAGACAACCATGTCCAACAGTTTGATTTAGATGAAGAATGGCTGCAGCATTGCTTTCAGTCCAGAATGTTTGAATTAGTCCTTATTTGAACACCGTGGTTAATTAAGCATACTTAATAGCTCTGCTTATTACAGAATGTTAATTGTTTTGCAGAAACTATCATTTCTCTTGGTTTCTTCCTTCTCCTTCAGTAATATGGAGCGATCTGTTTGCATTCTGTCCCATTCTTTTACATTATTTCCAAGCATGTCCCGTATTTTCCTCATCTTCACCCTTTGCCTTAATAATTCAGCCCTGACTAACCTTCAGGGAAATCAAGGATATGGGTCCTGAAAAGGCAAACTTAAAACAGTAAGATGAGTTTGAATTTAGAAATGATGACCTCCTTGCAGTGGGCATTTTAAATGGCTTGATATGGCAACTATTCCATCTCAGATGAAGTAATTCTCACCATATTGTCTACCCTTCCAGAAAGAACTGTAGAGCTGGGATGTTAAAAGCTGTATGGTGATCTCCATACAAGTGTCTCACTGCATGACCACAGCCACCACAAGGAGCACTTTAACATGACTTCCATGTCCTTGCTATAATATTTACACAGGCCTATGGACATGTCAGGATCATTCTGATATCCTCCATGTTAGATTCTGAACTTAAATTGAATAGACTGGTGACTATATTCCATTCTTTTTAATTTGCGTCTTCACTTTTCCACATCTTTTCCACAACCATTTCCCAAATACAAACTTTTTTTTTGCCAACAAGGACAGTAGCAAAACAATCCTGTGTTCCTATAGACAGTGAAGTAAAAAACTTTGTAAGCCAGTGAACTGTTTATCATGATGTTCTAGTAGACCACTCACTCTATTCCTGATAGTATTGCTGGAACACATTTATGGTCAGCTCCCTTGTGGTTGCCTGGAAAGGGAACAGAGCGTCTCATCCCTGCCACCTGACAGAAACTCTGGTTCTGCTGTGTGTTGCCAAAAAAATCACGATGTTTACATATGATAACATCTGTTCCTGCCATTTTTAATCTTCCCAGCTGTGGGCAGCAAGTCTTCCTCCCTCATCTTCCATATGTATTATGGCAACATTTGCAGTGTATAAAATATGCCCAGTGTGTCAGAATGTATGTGCTTGTACATGTGTATGATTAGGTATACACTTATGTATAATTTATCATTGTTTACAAAATTTATTTCCCACCTTTCGACCCAGACAGGGCCACCAAGGCAGCTAACAAATAAATCTGGAATGTTATAAAATCCACCATAAAATTACTTAAAACCACAAATCAAACATGTGTAAAATGAGCAATTAAAACATGGGGCAGGAAGGTGAGGCTATTAAGGAAATGCCCAAAAAACAAAAACAAAAAAAAAACCAATCTTCAGCTGCTGGTGGAATATAGTGATGGAAGGGGACAAATGAATATCCCCAGGGAAGAAGAATTCTGGAACCCCTTCTCGGGTTGCTGTCTATCTAAACCCTCAGAAGGTAGCGGACAATTGCAGCATGGTCTCAGAAGATGAGTGTAGTGGTCAGGTAGGTTCACATGGGAGCGAATGATCCTTAAGGTATGCTGATCCCAAACCATACAGGGTTTTAAAAATCAGTGCCAGGCACTTGAATTGGGCCCAGAAACAAATTGGGAGCCAGTAACGATGGACTAGGACTGGAGTGATATGAGTCCCTACAGCTCAGTCCAGTCAGTATTCTGGTTTCAGCATTTCCTACCAGCTGAAGGTTCCAAAAGTGTTCAAGTTGGGTATGTATTATATAGTTAGATTTGAGTCCAGTAACACCTTAGAGACCCACAAGATTTTCAGTTTATAGGGTTTTGAGAGTAAAAGCTCGAGGGAGCTTTGTCTCTTGAAAGCTCATACCCTGAAACTCTTGTGGGTCTCTAAGGTGTTACTGGACTCAAATCTAACTGTTTGACTGCAGACCAACACGGCTGCCCTCTGAAACTGTATTATACAATGTTTGTTGTTTCATTTTTCATAGAAATTCTAGCTGCTATTTTATTCTGCAGACCATTGCTGGCTTTTAAAGCTGAATAGTCTCAAATGTTTCCCCATTTTGTGATCATCCGGGCAAGATGCAATCAAGTTAAATTAGTTTGATTTCTGGTTTCTGATCAATTTCTAATAATATTTAACACTCTGTAAAGATTTTATCTTGTGGTCCTTCCAACAACTCTGTAAGATGTGTTAGTCTTTATCCATGTATTGGGGGGGGAGCGAAAAGACATGAATTTGCCTAAGGCTTTCTGGTCAGTTTTTGGCAGAGATGAGGCTTGGATCAGCAACTTCATTGCTGCCAGCCCTGTCTCTTAAACTACACCAGCTCTCCAGCAGCTCACCACAAATTGATAAAACATTGCACTGTATATGGGATACAGCCGGATTTCCTTTGCAGTAGCCAAGCAGTTGGATTCTGACTATAACAAGAAAGACTACTCTAATTCTGTGGAGTCTCATCAATTCCTGTTGCTTACCTTTGGCACTCAGGTCTCTCCTAATTATATTTTTTCCCCAGTTGATGTGATAGTCCTAGGGACTTTTTTCCCTTTAAATGTGAAATGTTTTAGATGTGTGTGTTTCTGTGTGTGTAGTATTTCAGTGATTATAATTATAGCATGATTATAATTTCAATCATTTATTATTGTTTCTGGCTTAAATATTTTTAATTCAGGCTTCTTAGAGCACAAAGCATCTGTAATGCAAATAGCATTTTATGACTCTGCTACCAGTGATGCATGCAACTTCATCTTTGAGACTTCATTTATCATTTTCTTGTTTTTTTTCTTTTTTGTCTTCCTTTTAAAGGCCCTGTGGAATTCTCCCTGTACTGAAGGTTCAGTTTACAAACCAATCAGCATCTCATTGGTACCAACATTATTTAATTAAAATAAAGATACTTGGATTCACACACATTTAGTTTGCTGATTTTGCCTACACAAAGAATCTGTCCTTGCGTTTAGCTGATTTCACCATATTTTGTCCTGAGACAGAAAGCCTTATTTGGTATCAAACGAAAGTATTTCCCCTGTTCTTTGCTGCATTAACAAATATTTTATTAAATTATTACCAATAAATTATTATCGGATTTTACATTACCGAAATAAAATATAATTACTCCTCTATAACGTGTATGGTTGTACTATCCTTGGTTGGGTTTGGGGGAAATTGTCTTGTATTCCATATCTAGACCTACAGGGAATTTGTGTTTACTTTGGGGGTATGAGCAAAATGTTTAGCGGCAGTGGTCTCAAGGGATGAGCAGCGCCCTCTGCAGAAATCTCTGTGTTCCTTTCACATCTTTAAAATTTCATTGGATGCTTCATTTGTCAGAGGAAGTGCCTCCAAATACATCTCGAAGGTTTGTTTTAGCCAAGAGTATTCTGCAATACAGTCAATAAATACTTGCAGTTTATTGATTCTGCAGTTATATTGTACCTTTCCTTCAAAGAGTATGTAATATATGGTAGACTATCATATTTCGTCCCTTACAACCATTCTGAGAAATAGACTAAACTAGGAGAATATGACCGGCAAAAGCAGGGATTCAAACCCAGGACTTATCAGTCCAAGACTAATATTTCTATCACATTTTTATACAACCCTTCTTCCTGCAAGGAGTTCCAAGACAAAGTACAATCTTCTCACCTCCCTCCCTTTCTCCTTACAACCACCCTTCGTGATAGGTTAGTCTGCTGTAGGGTCACCTAGTGAATGTACAGTTGCCAATCTCCTGGTGGTTGCTGGAGATCTCCTGGGATTACGACTGTTCTCCAGGCAACAGAGATCAGTTCACCTGGAGAAAATTGCCGCATTGGAAGGTGAACTTTATGGCATTATACCCCATTGAAGTCCTTCCCCTCCTAAAACCCTGCCCTACTCAGGCTCCACCCCCAAATTCTCCAGGTATTTCCCAACCTGGAACTGGCAACCCTGAGTAAACTACGTGGTTGAGTACATATTTGAGCTCAGGTCCAACCCTTTAACCAGTGCACCACACTGGATCCCACTCTAAACACTATACCAACTTGGTTTAATGCACCAACAAATCTCTTGCAATCTTTAGGTTTAATTCTGTCCATCTTCATTCTGGGAAATATGAAATTAAACTGGAAACCAAACTGCCCCTCTGATTTTGCTAGGCCACTGTGTTATCCAAGGAAGGGGAAGAGTTGCATGTTGTCAGGTACTGCAAACTATGTTCATTTGTGCTTATGCTTCTGGGTTTAACTATCAGGCGCTAGAGGACCCCTCTCTGTGGGTCAGATTTAGCCTATGGGGCTCCACTTGCTAACCCCTCGTGAGTCTATCATCCTACTCCACTGAGCAAACTTTGAAGTTTCAACTGGCAAATCTTTATTGTGTTCAAACAAGCAGACGGGTTGGAATGAGTGAATTAGAAGCTATTCATAAATATCCTGGTTGTGGACGTGGTTGTAATGCATGAAAAATGCCCTCCACAAACCTTTAGTATAACCAAGCAACATTATGTAGCTACAGAAGACATCTCATTATCTAGCTTTGTATTCTCAGTACAATGTAGCGACCATGATGTATCAGTAAATCTTTTCATCTGTCTTCATATTTATTTCTTCCAGTTCATTTGCTGCTCTCCTAACTGGAGATTCCTCTTTGATTTGAGGGTCTATTGTTTTGTAAAGGTATCATTTACTTGCAAAAAGCAATTTTGATTTTTCTTTCTTTATTTTTCAGCCTCTCCCTCTTTGCTGATCTTTCTCTTTTTTTACTGCATAGTATTTAATTAATGCTATGACTTTCTGAACTAAATCCTACCCTTTTCCCAGTCTAATAATACAATTAGTGACAAATAGTACACCCATGGGGAAATATTACTCAGTTGGATTTCTTCTCTTTTCCTGCTCAACATGACTGTTGGTATCCTCAGTGGATCTGCTACTTCAGCTGGGAATAGACCCATAAATGAAATAGGCCCTGCTGGCAGCTGATCTACCCCCTGGGAATAAGGCAAGCAAAACTACATCTAAGGCATCCCTGATATCTACCTGCTATCCCAGAACGTTTCCCAAAGCATTTCCTTATATACTTAGATCTGTCTGGACATCCAGCTCATCAGTAGTAAAATTACTTCCAAGCTGTACCACTCCAGTCTGTAGGCGGTTTCACGAACTATCAAGCTCAAAAGATGTTAACGTTGTGAATGTCATTACAACGCAAATCTGGATATAATATTGAACCTTTCCTGGGATAATGAGCTTAAGCAACAATTTCTCAGTTCTAAGCAGTAATCCTATAACAATTCTGATATATTTAATTCCATACTTACTAAAGTTGTATCCTCCCCCAGTCCTTGTATGATAGCTTGAACTAATAATACACACATCGATTCTTCTTCAAGTTTTTTTGTTTTGTTTTGTTTTTTTTAAGTACAGAAAATAGAGGTAAAGAAAATCAGAAGAGAATGAAGAGGGTAAACTTGGGTGCTGGCTGATGGCCATTTCTAAGGGTGGGTCTGACAGTGACTGACCAAACATGGAGAGTAAGAACTCATTTGTCTAGTACCAGGAATGCCTGTGTGCTGTGTGAAGTGTCTTATTTTTATTCTGTGCATGCACAGAGAAGAAAGAAGTTCTTTATTCTATTTAGTATTTGTGGTGAGTTTAAAGAAGATTTAAAACACTGCATAAGTACTGTTGGGAGTAAATTTAATTGCTATGGCTTTAAAACACAAGCAAGGAAATATAATAATTACATTAGTAGCTGAAAATTGTAATAATTCTATTGAGTATCATTTTTGCTGCTGGTAATCGTAAAATTGGGGGAGATGAAGAAACATAATTGATAATCCCTGGCAAGTAGGGTGGGCGGACAGCAGTACAACAGAAACACTTGTTGGAAGGCAAGAGGAACAGGGGAGGGGATTAGGAGAAATTCAAGTGTCCAGGGTAACTGGTTTCATATCAGAAAGGCATACAGGTAGGGTAAGCCGGAGAGAGCAAGTCACACATGCAGGTGGACATGGGGACTAAGAGAGAGTGAATTCTTAGTCACTGTTATGAAAACCCTACATCCCACCTAGACTAGTTCCATGTCCCACCATTGGTACATGTACTGCTAGTTGAGAACCACTGGTCTAGAAGAGGAATTGAACACATATAGATTTGGAATAGTAGAGGGAGACACTTTAATACTCCTATCATTGCTTTGCAGCTAGATATGTTTAGGAGAAGCAAAAGGGCTGGTCGGGGAGTCTAGTGAATGGGAGGCTTGTTTGCAGACAGAGGGACCCTGGCCCTTGTGGAAGACAACACACAAAGTCTTAAGGCTCTGGGCATGGCTCAGATTTGTGTTCACATTTTCAGATTGGAGAGATTTCATATTCCGAGCATTCCAATAGTTATAATGATTCCCAAATATGAAGTGCATGTACATGAGGCTACTGGTAATGGCCTTTGTGTTAAAATCTCCTGTGGTTGTTACGAAGATTTAGGCACGTAACATAGGTTATATGACAGAGAAAGTAGGGAGAGATAATCCAACAGAACAGAACATTGTGTTGTTCCATGTATATAGGATGGTTATTTTTTTTTACTGTAATTTAGAAGATTCACCTATAAAATGGAGCTACAGTTTCACATTTAGCACCGGTCCTAGAATGTGTGCATTCTGTCACTGAGTTTTTGGACAGTTCCACATCATATCATGCCACAAGAATGTTTCTACTGAAGTACTTCCATTGTAGAATTTGTTATGTGGTATTTCCTGGAAACATTAAGAGGTAAGCATCGTTTTCTTTTCTTTAGATAAGTACACCACTATCTCTAAGCTCCTAATAGCAAGGCAGAATGGGTAAAACTGGGAAGATATGAGAATAACACTTTGTGATTCACTGTCTTTCAGAATGGAAGCAAAGGTTATGATTTGAATGTTTCAAAGTAAAGGGAAGTGTTGCAGCCTTTATGAAAGTTCTACATATAAATTATCATGCACTGATTTATTAAAATTATTATCATTAAATGATGGAGTGTCAAACAGTATGATGTAACAGGATGCATCTGGGCAAACAAAGATCCCAATAAACTTCTTAAATGCATGCTTCTTTTATCAAGAAGATATGAAACAACGGGAGTCAAAATGAAGGAGACATCCCACCATCCTATCATGAGGTGAGAGATGGTTTTGGCAACCATCCATCTTCATAAAATGAAGGGTATATGTGTTCTCAGTGCCTTGGATTACATCAGAATACATTTCCTTTGGCTGAAGAGGTGAAGGTGAGCGGTGTACTATAATGTTATATTTATGGATACAGAAGTTTCTGAAGACATAAGCTGCATTGGTAGATGACTTATTATACATTTCCCTCTCTCAAGGGTAGCAATCTATCCAACAGAATGGATCCTAAACATCAGCAAAATCTAAGAGAAGGATTACAACCTCTTAACTGGTTTCACCTGTAGAATATCAATCTGAATGCTAACTCAGGTTGCTGAAATCCATGTTTATTCGAAATAAGGGGTTGAATTTTTATTTTCATTTTTTTCAGGGAGAGGAATAGTTGTGGGTTCTCTGTCGTCCTTGAAAGTTTTCATAGAGTTTCCAGCAATCCCTTGAGAGGTGTGATGTCATTTCCTCATTTTCCCCAGAACTGACTTTATGCTGTTGCTGATGACATACCTCCATGTCCTGTCCTGGACTCCTGCCATTTGACAGGCCATACCTGGTGACACTTCCTCATCTCTCTTCCTGCACATTTTAAATCTCATTAAATGGGGGGAATATAGGAAAAACAGCAGGTAGACTTGAAACTATGACTTATTCAAATTTAGACATTGCTGACTTGACTCTTGCTTTTAAAAAAATCCTGACTTATTGACCAAAGGTGGTAGAAAAAAAAGTTCATATTGTAATACTTGATTTTTTAAAAAATTGTGCCAGGTCAGATCAACCTGGTGACATGGAATGGTGAGGGACTTTCTGGAAGTGGGGGGAGCACCTAACATGTGCATGACATAACAACATCCCATGGAAGTGACATCATCATGTCGGCACAGAGACACTCTGGTATTTTGGGCAAAACTCTATGGTTACCAGAGTGTCACTATGCAGCAGTGCCAATGTGATGGCGTCACTTCCATGTGACATCATTACATCACTTTGGGGGAGGGATTTCCCCCCATCAGCCAGTTGACTGGCAGCGGGGGGAAAGGCTCGAAAATCGGGGGATACCCCACCCCCAACTGGGGAATGGCATCCCTAAAGCAATCCTCTAAGTCTGTTTGTATCTTTCTATAAAGGGAGGGCTTTTAAAATTGTTTTTGATGCACTTACTGGTGAATTGAACAAAAAGCCCCACAGTTCCCAGAGTTCCTGCATGCAGCAGAGAGTTGCATGTTCAGCCTTTTGTTCAAGAGTGAAAAGATACAAAGATTTTTTTTTTTTTTTAGCTAATACCCCAGCTACTGGTTTCTTTCATGCTCCCCTAACACAGCAAAAAATTGGAGGGAAGGAGAGGAAGATAGGTCACTATAGTTAAGGTCTCCCTGTCTGCGCCCTTCAAGCACTGGAAAATTCTTGGGAAATGACCAAGGTTTTAGTGAGAAAGGAAACAAAACAAGAATCTGAAAAACCTACCTCATTCTGAATCAAATGGGTGGATTTTGCCCATTTTTAAATGACTCATAGAGCTGAAAGGGACCCGTACATACCCTGCTCAGTGCAGGATCAACCTAAAGCATCCCTGATAAGTGTTCATCCAGTAGAAGAGAGCAAGAGTCCAGTAGCACCTTAAAGACTATCAAAATTTGTAGCAGGGGATGAGCTTTCATGATATCTGAAGAAGTGAGCAGTGACTCACAAAAGCGCATACCCTGCCACAAATTTTGTTAGTCTTTAAGGTGCTCCTGAACTCTTACTCTTTTCTACAGCTACTGCTTTGTAGAACGAAAGGCAAGTAGTTAAAGACGGTGACTTAAAATTGCAAAAAGTGGCATTTTTAAAGTGCCTCTAGACTCTTTCTGTGGAATGGTGGGGTTTTCTTAGAGATGGTAGCTGAGTTCCTAAGCGAATGTTCTTAGAAACTGAAAGAACATATTTCCACATATAAAAATTATTAGGATTGTGGTGCTAGTGTGAAATTATTTTTTTTCAGCCTTAACGTTTACCACCTCTCATAAGGAAACACATAATGGGGTAGATCCAACCGTGTACCAGGTAGTCTTCCACCGGAAGAAAGCCTCTCTGGATTGGAGGAAGGCTTTAAATATGAGCCAAAAGGAAAGGCGGGATGTTAATATTTTAATTATGCCCTATAGAATATATAAATTGTAACACTTTCCTATATAAATGGAGCTACATTTCTGCAGTTACTGAAATAGGTGGATGACCAAGGTTTCTGGATGATTGACAAGTTAACTGAGATAGTAGCCCATACGTTGGCAGGACTGAACATCTATTTGCATAAAAATGACCTAAATAAATATAGGTTAAACTCTACAAAGTGTTTATTAGTAAAATTTCCAAGATAAGAAAAAAAATGTGCATCATTAGTATCCAAGTTGAACTTGGAGGAAAAAGTGTTCATGTTCCAAAGAGAATTTGTCCTCTTTCCTCCCCTTGACATTTCAAACTGTGCAGTGTGATCCAAGATCTAAATTGGGGTCCCAGATTTCTGGCGTAAATTTCTTAGCTGCTGGATTCCATTTTAGATTTTAAAGAGCATCTCTTATCTAAAATCCAAGTGTGATGCAAATCCGTTTAATAATGTTGCAAATCATCATTTGTCACACAAATGTTAAAGTCAATGAAAACATAATAATGGGACTAAAATGAAACTTCAGAGAACACTAAAAAGTGAATATGTAGAAAGAGATAATGATAAGCATGTGAGGCTTCAAATGAAAAGTCTGTTTTGGTAGAGTCTGCCTCAAATAAATTATTATGGATTTTGCTACTTTTGCCTCTTCATTACTGAGCTGTCACCCTCTGATCTTTTAAATTTAATTTCTCCAAGATTGACTGATTTGGGTGATGAAGGAGACGTACTCCTTTTTGTTTTACTGGTTTTGACATCAGAAGGTCAAATTTATATAGCGGTACCATTGAATTAATGTAGAGCTTAATATTCCTCCCCCTAATCTCATCTGCAAATTTGTAATTTTAATGCCATTCTGATATATTATGCTGGGTTCGCACACAGATTGCAGCACTGAGACTGCAGGTGGTGAATACCAGCCTTGAATGCTCCTTCATATTAAAAAAAACCATCCATACATGCATGCATAAAACTAGCACAGCAGCCCCTGACCCCATTTACTGTGACAGATTTCTATTTGCAAGGGGGGCAGAAATGTAACATAGGGGAGAATTCCAAAATTTGATCCTGTATCTGCAGCCTGAGCCCTGACCAGGTTGGCCCATGCTAGCCCAGTCTCATCAGATCAAGGTTGGCCCTGGTTAGTATTTGGATG
Source organism: Gekko gecko (assembly GCA_029375565.1). Lineage (NCBI taxonomy): Eukaryota > Metazoa > Chordata > Lepidosauria > Squamata > Gekkonidae > Gekko > Gekko gecko. The sequence continues at coordinate 104,479,179 of JAPDNY010000010.1, read as the reverse complement.
GGACACCATCAAGGAAGTCCAAAATCACTACACAGAGACAGGCAATGGCAAACTACCTTTGAACATCTCTTGCCTTGAAATTACGGTCCCCAGCTCTGGGTTGGGAAATACTTGGTGATTTTGCTGCTTGACTCTGGTAACAGTAGGGTTTGGGGAGGTGAGAGACCTCAGCCGGTATAATTCCACAAAGTCCATATTCCAGAGCCGCTGTTTTTTCCAGGGGAACTAATCTTGGTACCCAGGAAATCAGTTGTAATAGTGGGAGATCTCCAGGTGCCACCTGGAGGTTGATGACCCTACTTTAAAGCCCTATGACACTGCCATAAGTCAGCAATGGCTTTATCCCACTTTTCACAACAGTCCATTCTACCATCTCAGCATTGTTACTATCTCATTCTCTTGCTTATGAGGCACTATAGCATACTTAAAGTGCCCTTAAAAATAGGAGTGTCCAAACTCCTTGAAGATAACCATGTCTAATAACTTATGCGAGGAATTGATTTTACATATCTATTGAAGACATTTCTAGCCCGACTTGTTCCAGCAAAGGACTCAAGGCAGCTCAAGGAAGAAATCACATCTACTGCATGAACCTAAGGTATTTATCACACTGTTCATAAATGTTTGCTGTCTAACAAGGTGTGCTGACTGTTGTGTATTTTTTTTTTAAAAAAACCAACAACCTGGTATAGTATGGCATACTTACCTTGGCCCTAAGTGGACTCTTCCCTGGATTTGTGCTGATTTTGTGGGTTTTGGGAAATTGTCTTCAAAAAAAGAGCATTCTAGGATGATTTTTCTCCCAAAACATAGTAGTGACACCGCCCATAGAATAAGCAGATTGCTCAGACCAAGAGTGGAAATGGGCCACACAGATCTAAATAAACAATATAGGGAAGAGCAGAAGGATGATGGATGTAAAATAAGTAGCACAAATAGATTATAGATCACTCAGAGGGAGAAGGTAGGCAGAGTCCCATTTGATTCAGAATAGAATTGGGTTTGAGATTTGGGTGAGAAAAAGGGTTGCCAACACCAGGTTGGGAAATTCCTAAAGATTTGGGGGTGGGGTAGAGCCTGCGAAGGGCAGGATTCAGTCAGGGGAGAGACCTCAGTGAGATATAATGCCACAGAGCCCACCCTCAGATCAGTCCTTTTCTCCAGGAAAACTGATGTTGCCCCCATAATACTTAAACAGCAACATGCTTCTTTCATTGCACTTAACCAAAAGTAGCTGTATATTCAGGGCCAGTGCCAGGTACTTTTGCACCCTAGGCGAGGCTAACTTCTGGCGCCCCCCACCCCAGGGTGCCCACCAGGATGCCCACCAGTTTTCAAACAGAAATGCATTTTAGGAAGAATGAAAAAACACAACATTTGAAATTGCTAATTTCTTTTTTTTTTAATTGTGAGAACAAGTAATATCTCTGATTTTCTCTCTCAAACAGAAAAACACAAATCACAAAGCATTTTGAAAAATCCTGTTAATTGTGATGCTGAAATTTAAGTCTCTTTAATGTTCTTATTATAAGATATATATAAAAAAATTCCTTCTGTATTTTTGCTATATTACCTACTCTTTCTAACAATTCTAACTCCTTGTTAACTCAGTTGGAGTTGTATAGGCAGACACCACAAAACATCAGTCATGCGGACCCCCCCCACACACACAACACAGTTGAAAAGAGCAAGAGTCCAGTAGAGTCCAGACTAACAAAATTTGAGGCAGGGTATGAGCTTTTATGATTTTATTAGTCTTTAAGGTGCTACCAGACTCTTACTCTTTTCTACTGCTACAAACAGACTAACACAGCTACCTCTCCACACAATACAGTAACTGCAGAGCTTAAAATCACAGCACCATGTGTGAGCCTGCCATATACCTAACCAGACCACTGATCTGTCAAAGGCACTATTATCTACTTTGACTGAAAGCCAACTCTCCAGGATCTCAGGTTGAGATCTGTCACATCACCTACTACCCAGACTTTCCAACTGAAAGCATAAAGCATTGAACCTTAAACCTTCTGCACGTAAAGCTCATTCTCTACCACTGATCCATACACACTTCCAAAAAGATTTTTTTAACATACTTGAGCATAAGCCCTGTACATCTTGCAGGAACCTCATCATATGATTAAAATGAAAAAGTAATTTGACTTCACATTCCCAATAGAAGCCATACCTACCAGCCTTTATCTGACAAAGCACTTGGAAAATCGTCAAGGGGATGTACTAGAAGGAAGGACAGGATTGCCCATTGGAAACAATGGGAGAGAGTTGAAGGCCCATTGGAAATAATGAGAGTCAGGAATGCCAATTGACTTGCATGGGCTCCATGGGCCTTCAAGTCTCACCCATTGTTTCCAATGGAAAATCCTGTCCCTTTTAGTACATCCCTCCATCTGATTGAATCAGCCCTACCCCACCTTCCAGGGTAGATATAAGTTACCTGCCTACCATTTTTCTGCTCACCTTGACACAGAGAGTACTACATCTTTCTGTGTTATACCTCTGAAGATGCCAGTCACAGCTACTGGCGAAATGTCAGGTCCTACAGTGCTAAGACCACGGCCACACAGCCTGGAAAATCTACAGCAACTAATGAACTCCAGCCATGAAAGCCTTTGACAACAATTCTGTAAGTGATCTGAGAGCACCTGGAGTTGCACATTTCCCCTGCTGCATTGAGCGCATCATATCATAGCCTATAGGCATTACCTGAACTGTAACTCACCACCTTGCACTCATTGAAAGGAAACTGGTAGATCAATGCATCCATCAAAATAAGCAGGATGCTTCAGATTTCAGTCTTAAGCCATCCAGCCAAGGAAGAAGGCAGGAGGTAGAATTGGGTAGAAGGGCCAATGTTTCCGATGCCTCTTGCTTTGGACAAGGGGGGGGGAGAAGACTGCCAGATAAGGCGATCGCTGGGAGGCAGAAGTGCTTCGAGCTCTGTCGTGCACAACGGGATCTTCTCTCCTCCTCAAACAGTGCCCCCCCACTCTGACGACCCCTTCGAGGGAGACCCCAGGCTGGAGCCCTGAGACTCGAAGGTCCTCCAGCACTGTCCAGAAGGCAGCTCGTCCCCTCCAGGCAGAGGGGAGGTGGGATCGGGAAGTCCTCCCAGGGGAGGAAGGCCTCACCTCCCTCTTGTTGGCTGCATCTTCATGTGGGAGGAAGAAGCCAAGCTGTGTCCATGGAAGCGGTCCCCAGGCACGACGCCCCCCCTCGCCTGGCTGCCCTGACACACAACCACCCTTTGCCTCCCCCAGCACACGGCAGCTGGGCAATGCCACCGTGACAATGGGACTCAGGGCAGACAGGCAGCCCAGCCCGGACAACAGCACCTCTCTCCCCTCTGGAGCCTTGTGCCGAGCCCCTGCCCCTCTTTCCACCCCCGACAAGGAAGGCATTCGCCTGACGAGGGGGGGGTGGGGCAGGGGATGTTCAGCGCCAGGCCAGAGGTGCCCCATGGCCAGTGGCGCCCATAGGCAGCTGCCTTACCTTGCCTATGTGAATGCACCAGGCCTGTGTATATTCATTCTACTAGAAGAAAGAATAACTGTCAATAGGAGACTTGTGCGTGCTTCCCTTTCCCGACTCATACCGCTTAGAACCAGAAAGTGAGCCCTGGGGTCCAGTTGAGGACTACTACTCTTCCTGTCCAAAACTTGAACATGACTCAAGTGGAAAAGTATGATGTTAACACAAACTGATTGCATAGTTGGAGACATGAGAAATTTTACTGATACATTAAGTACCTTTTATGACACATAGTAGTTTTAGCCTGGGGTTAAAACAGGATTTGTATTAAGAATATGATACAGATTTTCCTAGGCTGGGCTGTGCGTTATGCTTTCCAATGCACCTTAAACTGTAAGCATATTTAAACTGTAAGAGCTTAGAGGGATATTATCCCACTAGCACACATCACACCCTCTGTGACATACATAATGCAAATAATGGAAGCTGGATAGATTATCTTGATTTTCATCCTTGACCTGCTGCTATCTATCTAGCTATTCTAATAGAAATATATATGAGCACTGCATGCTGACTGTGAACTGTATATACAATTTTAATATTGTGCAGCTTTAGAGTTCATTTATTCATTCCCCCTCCCATGGTAATGGAAATTCCTGCTTGTTAAGAATAAAACAGAACATTAACATTAATGATACAACAGGAAGGTGGTACATGAAGGTAACAGATTATAAAAGGGATTTGGGAACATTAACACATTGTTCTGGAAAAGGGGAGAAAACATCAAAAAGTACTGTATTTAGATGTTTCCAAGAGCATTGCTCAGAAATATGAAATGATAACTGAAGATAAATTCCCAACAAGTAAGGTTGAACTTTGAAGCTTGATTATATGCAATGCTAATTTTGTGAACAGGGAAAAGATTTGCACTCGTTTAAAGTCATTAGGTAAAAATTTAGGACTGATTCACACTAGCCTGTAGAACACTTGCTCATTCAACAATCAGTGTCTCATATCTGAGAGTTTTAGATAACCATTGTGCTTGAAGTAACATCTACAGAAAGCTCTGTTGGTGGGATTGGCTCAGTGATGGCTGTTTCACAGACATGTAGATCAGTGTTTTTCAACCTTTTTGTGCAAAGGAACACTTTTTTCATGAAAAAAATCACGAGGCACACCACCATTAGAAAATGTTAAAAAAATTTAACTCTGTGCCTATATTGACTATATATAAAGTAATTCTCTTGAATAGGAATCAAATAAACACAAAGAAATTATTTTATAATTTCTTTATTATGAAATAATAATACTTTTTTTATAATTGTTCATATGTTACGGATGAAATTGGAATTTTTCCCATGGCACACCAGACAATATCTCACGGCACATTAGTGTGCCACGGCACAGTGGTTGAAAAACACTGATGTAGATGATTACTTGGTGAGTACAGAACACAACTGTATTTGCTCTTTCATTTCCATCCTGGTTCACCCCCCCACTTCCCCTTCAGCATCTCCTGCCACCTCCTTGTGTCCTCATCCCTCATCTTTTCCTGTCTCCTCATCTGCATTCCTTAACCTTCTGGTGTTGGCCACACAACACTGGGCACGGTGTCAGGGATAGGATGAAGAGGGAACTCGCTTACCAGAGGCCAGGAGGTGCTCCTCATGAGGAAAGCCCTAAGGCACAGCTGGAAAGGCAAGACAAGCCTCAGGTGGAGCTGGTGACAGCTAACAACCTTGGAGACAACAGAGCCAGCAGCCAATAGCAGCAGCTGGGAGTAGGTGGGGGCAGCGGGACAGCCAAGCCAGAGTGCTTGTTAAGGCAAGGCTTAAAAAACAGATGGGAGATGCTGGCTGATGGAGTATTGAGGGGAATGTCTGAGCCGCGAGACAGGAAGGGTGTTGTCAACTGCTTCCTTGCACTGTATGCCTGAATAAATGACTAGCTGAACTGACTGGAGAGTCCTGCATGTGCTTGGGGGAACAGTGCCAATGATCCTAGGCAGGGCTTTTTTTTGTAGAAAAAGCCCAGCAGGAACTCATTAGCCACACCCAACAACAGAAACTCATCAGCATATTAGGCCACACCCCTGACAGTGCAGCTGCCTCTCAGGATCAGCTTTCCCAGGTGCCCCACAGCTTTTGGGGCGCATGGAGAATCCAAGGGAAGGAAGGCAGTTTCTGGATTGGCTTCCCCAGGTGCCCCACAGGGAACCCGAGGAGGGGAGGCAGTTTAAACTGCCTTCCCTCCCTGAATCGGCGTGGCTTCCCCAGGCGCCCCACAGCTTATGAGGCAACTGAGGAACCCGGGGGGGGGAGGCTGTAGGCATAGTCAGCTTGGAAGCCAGCTGGAACCCCATTCCTGTGCATTCCTGCCCAAAAATAGCCCTGATCCTAGGCCTATAGTAGTGTGGCCTATAGGCTCTAGGGAGGCCTAGTGGCTCCAGGGAAGCTTGTACTAGAGTGATTACAGGGCCTACATTTCCCAGGCCCCTGTTGGACCTGTAGTAATTGGTTAGCAAGGGATTTGAAGGGAAAATTCACACCAGGAGAGGGTGGTGTCTAGGAAGAAGGGATAAAAGACCTTGCCCAAAGTGGGAGGGTATTCACTCATGGGTAGTAGAGTTGAGGTGAGGCTGCTGCAGATGGAGGGGTCCTTCATCCAGAAGGGGTGAGTCAGCTTGAAGCCGGTCACCCAGAGACAGCTAGGAATAATATATGTGTTAGGATGTTTTATTTTGTGTACCTGCCTTTACTGTTCTCTTTATCTGACATAATACTTTAATTACAATTGTTATTATTCCTCTTTAATAAAATTGTTTGTTACTCTGCATGGGTCCTCACACCTAATTGTGTCACTTATAAGATGGAACCTCTTGAAAAAGGAGTGGATAAAGGGGTTGGGTTTGGTGCTCTGGGTCCTCCCAAGGAGACCCATACCAGAGTGGTGGCAGCACTGAGAGCTTTTCTAGCCACTGCCCACAACAGAACTCTAGACCCTTACCCAGTTGGCCATGAGCTGCAGTACTACAGGTCACCTGGAAGATACCCAGTCCTGCCACAGGCCCTATTTTGGGTTGCTATAGCAAAATGCCACCTGTCATTTTTTGCCATGATGTTTGCACATGTTTGCAATACCTTTTTCCATCTGTACATTTAAAAAAAATCATATTTTTTTTCTGAAAACCTGGAAGTTACCTCAGATTTACAGAAATACCTTATCTCTGGGTGGCCTGTCCTTGTAGATATTTTTATCCTCTCTGTGGGGCCACCCCTCACTATGAGACACATGAAAATTGGCAACATTCCCAACATTTCAATTGGTGACATCTCATCCTGTTCTGTCAACATCTTAGCTAGCAGTGGCTCTTTGTCACACAGGAGCAGATTTTCAAGAGCCCTGCTAGCGAAGACCTTTTTTAAAAAACTTGAAACACTAGGGATTCAGTCTTCAATTTATTGCATACTCTAGCAGTATGTTGTTTCCCTCTACCCCACAAACTGATAAGTTATGTCAAGCCCAGTATTTAAAAGCTGTTGAAATTAACTTGGGAAAGTTGTCATACACACTAAATATTGTATATGATAGGATCCAGTAATATTATTTTTTCAAGTGACACTCCATAAAAGTTACCCAGAGCATCTAATAGTCCTAAAACTTTCTCCACGAGCTGTCTGTATGTTCTTTGCCTGAAGTCAGAACAGGTGTGCTGACCTTCCTCAGATCTTCTTAGCCATCAGAATAAAAGCCCATCATTCCAAAGCACTGGAAACCAGGAATCAATAGTTATTGCAAGGGAAAAAGTTATAGTTTATATTCTGCTACGGCAGAGTTGTCTGGTTCAGTTATGGACTCCAGCATTGCTCATTGATTGGTTTTGCCTTTCTGCTTTAAAGTCATGGAAGGAAAAAAAAAATCTCCATGAAATCCCAGTTTGTACCTGGCTTCCACATTTCTGTAAATAGCTTTTACTGATGCTGTGAAAATACCCCCAACATGATGGCATGGTTTTGTTATAAGGTGGATAACTTCTTTTTTTCTTAAGTCAGGTTCAACATTACTTGCAAATTCCCTGGATAATTTTCATCAGTAAAGCTCATGTAAGGATCCATGCTGTAAACCCTGGTTAGTTCAACCCAGTTTTATACTCCAGCTATGTTTACCGCTGCTTAAGACGGCCAGTGAAACAGTGTGAGAGGATGTCATTAAGACAGGGAAGGAACAAGATGTTTGCTGTAGTGCTGAGATCCATTTTGCAAGCAGAAATCCAATTTGCTTGTACTTCTGCATTAAAACTGGGTTGAGAAAACACACCTGAATTTTAGCAGGGTTCAATATGCTGCCTAAACTGAGCTGGTGTGTATTTTGTTATTCAAAGAGTTTGCCTTCAGCGAGTATCATACTTATCCCACCACAGAGATGCAGGATTCAGTCTCTGGCATCTCCAGCTAAAAGAATGAGATAAAAGATGATGTCAAAAACCTCCGACTCAGCCCTGGAGAGCTGCTGCAGGTCAGGGCAGAGCACACTCACCTTGATGCAATGTTAGACTGCTTTCTATGTGTGTTCTGGGTCAGTGGAGGCCTCTGGGAATGTCAAGTGTTCATAGGGGGGCAGCCTATCCCCCAGAATTACAGCTCATCTTCAGACTACAGAGTTCAGTTTCCCTGGAGAAAAAGGATGCTTTGGAGGGGGGACTCTATGGCATCGTACCCCACTGGTGTCCCTGTCCTCCCCAGGCTCCAGCCCCAAATCTCCAGGAGTTCCCCAAATAGAGCTGGCAACCTACCCCCCACACACACACTCAGTCTCCTCCAATGGCCGGTGGGAAATAGCAGCCCTAGGTGTGCAGGACAGAAGACAACCTTTGGGGCAACAGGTTAGTTAGTGGTGGTCTGCTGGGCCATTTGAGTAGAATTTCCATAGAATACACTGGGGAACATTCTGGTTTTTGTGATTCAAGGCAGCAAACATGTTACTTCAGATGGAAATTCATTTTATTCATTTGTTGGTGTTATTTAAAGGAGGAAACATATCTTGCCAGTTCTTATACAGCATTGCAAACTTCCAATTTATCTACAAGCACACTTCCAAATGTTGGCTCTGACCCACAAAAAACAGTTAAATAGGAATACCTGAGCGATCACCCACTTCCCTATCGGGCTGTTTAGCAACTAAGCCCTTCACTCTGGATAACCCCTTCCAGATGAGATAGGATCAGGGCTATTTTGGGCAGGAATGCACAGGAATGGAGTTCCAGCTGGCTTCAGAGTTGGCCACACCCACTACAGCCAAAATCTCTGTGTGCATGGCTACAGAGGGAAGGCCTAGAGAGCAAACCCCCCCCCCCAGTGACTCCGAGGCAGGTGGGCCAGGGAGGCCCTGGAAGGATTGGGCCTTCCTCAGCCTGTCCAAGACCCAGGGCTTGCCCAGGTGTCCTGTGGCCACGGGGCACCGAGGCAAGCCAAGGGAAGGCATGGGGTGTGGCCTAATATGCTAATGAGCTGTGCTATCAGGGGTGTGGCCTGATATGCTAATGAGTTCCTGCTGGGCTTTTTTTGTAGAAAAAAGCCCAGGATAGGATCCAGTCAGGATCATTTCTGTGGTGCCACCTCATCTGTGGTACTCTGTACCTGTGCCAGTCTGGGTATTTGGTAGAGTTCAGTTAGTTTTGCCTGCTGTTTAAGCTAGTAGTTACATGGTTGTTTTTTACAAAATAAGATGCTTGAAAACCAGGCTTCCCTTGCTTAGTTTCTGTTTTTTTGTGTGTCAAGCACCTCACACAGTTCTATTGACGTATCTGTTTTTCAGTTTAAAATGACCTGTATTTCAAGTAGTTTTGACAGTATTCAGCAAGGCAGGTGGTCATGTGGCTGCTCTTTTCTTTATATCTTTATTTTTTAAAAATGATTTACAAACCCGTCTTTTCCCTGACAACTCAGGACCAAGGCCAGAAACAGCTGTTAATATTAACGTAATATTAACAGCCATTAATATTATGGTGATTCCTAGAGCTACCCTGGAAATGACAAAGGGTAACTCTAAAAATTGCCAAAAGTTTTCAGCACTTTCTAGAGCTGCCGTTTGTCACTTCCAACAAGAACTTCCAGTAAGTATATGAGGTTAATTTTTTTAAAAAAATCTCCCTCTGCTGCTCCAAGCAGTTGCAGGCAGGAACTGGGAGCAGGGGATCCCGCAGCACTATTGAGGGCTTTGGCAGCTTTAGCCCCAGGTCAAGAAGAGACTTAAGGGTAAGCACCATCACCATGAATTGGATCCAGAACAGAAGAGGCAACCAGTGAAAGAACCTCAGAATAGGTGTAGTACAGTTATCTGTGGCTAGCCCCTGCTAAGAAATGGGTTTACAGTTGGTACAGGCTTACAGATGACTGTTTTGCTTAGTTTATATATAGTCAAGGATTATCAGGAGCATAAAAATCTGTTACATTTTGAATGTATTCATTGTTTTTGTGCCTATGCAGTTTATGGCATTAATCACTCAGTGGCCTTGGGTCAAATGAAAGTTCCCAGGCTGGCACAGCAAGAATGAGCAAATTGTGAGCCCATTAAGAACACATAATTCATAAAAGCAAGTTCAGCTTTGGGAGTCAGGTATGCAAAATATTCAAAACTAGAATATTGTACAAGGAAAGCCACAAAGCTTCCTGTCTACTGTATTTTCATGTCAACAGGATTGTGGCAATCAAGGAAATTGCCACTGTTATATTTTAATATGCAAGTGAGTGAATGGGAGAGGGAGGGACAAGACAGCCATTGGAAAGCATGCAAGAAGGTACTCATGCAGAACATTTGCATACAATTTAGTGCCACTTTGAGTATTCAGTAGAAAGTGAACAGTTCTTCAGTTGTTCAAAGTGGTGCTCGAACAGAGGAAAATTTGCTTTCACTGGCAGTAGCTGCCTTTTGATTGTGTTTTCTTTTTATGAATATTGGTTTTGAATTTTATTTTGTATACATTTTAATACTTTTTTATTCAGAAATACATGAAATGAATAAATGAGATATGAAATAAACCAATTTTATAAAATCAGCAACCACTGAAGATGCCTGGGCTCATGGTCACACATGTATACAGAGCAATCTTCGACCTTGCATAAATATTGACAAGGTTTTTCCTCTAATAAATTAAAAGCAAACAGCAGTTATTTAATAGCCACCCCAGAAGTATTCCAGTTTTCCTTTTCTGAAGCAAGAAAGATACCAAAGAAAACTACAATGTAATTCATTTCTCTGTTCATAGTCCTATAAACTCAGGTTACTCGTCCTCTTGAGTTGATTGCAGATTTCACGTGTATGCACTGAGCTAGCAAAACTGCATTACCAGCGCAGCAGGCACTGGCACATCTATAAGCAATTAGCCACAGAAATGATCATAATTGAATATCTCAACACTTTCTCTTGCTACAGCTGACATGTCCCTCGCTAATTCATCTTCCTCTTTCCATCCTAGAGAAATAGTCAACAGCTGTGGCATCAGACAGAACTTAATTTGGCAGCTGGAAAACCCAGATGCCAGAGCCTGGAATTTACCCATAAACTTTGGAAATCTATAATTCTGGAAGCCTCGTTGGGACCTGATGCTAATGGTCCTACTTGGCGTTATAAGACAAGCTTTTGCTAGTTAAGTGCCTGGCTTCCCTTCTGGAATCCAGGCAATTGTCCAGCCTAGTAAACCCCCTCCTCTCTCTCTCTCTCTCTCTCTCTCTCTGTGTGTGTGTGTGTGTGTGTGTGTGTGTGTGTGTGTGTGTGGGAGAGAGAGAGAGAGAGAGAGAGAGAGAGAGAGAGAGAGAATGGATTCAGTCTTATACTCACTTGGGAATATGAGCTATTAAGTTTAACGTGGCTTACTTCTGAGTAAACATGCATACGTTCAGGTTGTATTGTGACAGCAGGTATCACATTGTGGGAGAATAGGTGTCTAAATGTACTTATTTAGCAGGGAAGAAGTTTTGATTGAACATGTATACAAATTGATAAAAACATATATCTTTCCACTTTTTAATTTGTGTGTACACGCATGCACACACACACATACCCAGCTTCCTTGAGAGGTTTTTTCTGTGTTCAGGACTTAGGAGAAAAGTAACAAAAATAGATGTGCATGTTGAAAATGACTAAAACATTAAAAAGAAACTGGGTTGGATTGAGCCAGATTTTGCATTCAATCTGGCCCAATTCCCTTCCTTTCTATAGCCTCTGACCCACATAGTTTTTTGTCCATGCAGGGCCCCTGATCCCCACCATAGTCTTTTGTTTAGTCAAAGAGGACCCCCTCCTCCATTTTTCACTAGTGGCAAAGCTGGTTAGATCCAGGCCCATAGCTACAGTGGGGTATTTTGGGGCCCGGCCCCCAACTTCCTAACAAGGCCCCCTCAACTTCCATCTAGCCCAGGCCCACTGCCCCTTCCCCAAGCACAGCTTGCCTCCCCTTCCCCAAGTGTGGCTTGTGAAGTTTTTCTAATAGTGGGGGGGGTAGGCATTCAACATTGCACCGTCTTGTGAAAGGAAGCCTTTTATCCCCTCTGCTCTTCCTGCAAGGCTTGGACAAGGAGCCCTCTAGCCCCAAGCAACACTGAACATTACTTTCCCCTTTCTACAGAAGCTGAACCGCCGCCGCTACTGCCCTTACCCCAAGTGCAGCTTGCTTCCCCACCACCGCTGCCCCTTCTCAAGTGTCGCTGCTGTAGGAAGCAGCACAAGGCAGCTAGGCAGGTGGGCCAGCAGGCAAGGTGGGGCTGGTGAGCTTTGACAGTGCAGGAACTTTCCGTGGGGCTGAGGCAGTTGCACTGTGTGATCTGGGCCAGATCTTCCTCCTCCTCTTCCTCCTCTTCCTCCTCCTTTTCCTCCTCCTCCTCTTCTGCCTCCTTCTGTGTTTAGGTGCGCAGCCAGAGTGCCAGTGGAGGCCAGCTTCACAGCGCTCAGCTTCCAGGGCACGTCGGTGCTCACTCACCCACCCCCTTGCCCTGTTGCTGCTGGAGCCCCTTGCCCTGCCGTGGGAGAATTCCATGAATGAGCTGCTCCAACTGCTCCTGCCTGCTCCAACTGGCCAGCATGAGTTTTTAAATTTTTATTTTTTTATTATTATTATTATTTTTGTGATGTCAGGGCCCCCCAAATTACAAAATCCTGGCTACAGGCCTGGTTAGATCCAACCCACTGGATGGAGAGTTTTGGCTCAGAGCCAGCCCTATTCAATCCTTGACCACAGCACAAGAACTAAAATGAAAGTTGGCATTCATCCTGCAGCCAGTTGCATGGCGCATCCCTGCATGACGTGGAGCTTAAAATGCATATTACAGTTTACTTGTGAACATGAGGACTGCTGTATCAGAGAACAGTCTTAAAAAATGCACATGCAGGGACCAATCAAAGCTGTTCCACTAGAAGCTAATTACAAACTAAAGAGAAGTTGGGCAGATGGCAAGAAAAGAGATCCATTTGTGTTGGGGGGTTTTTTAAAGCAGAAATTTCCAAAGCTATAAAATGACTCTGGTGAACTGAAAGCCAAATTAACACTTCGATGCCCCTATCTACCTTTTTTGTTCTTCCTCCCTTTTCCTCTTCGTATACTATAACTGTGGGACTGAGAAGTGAAGGTTAGTAGGATATTATCCCTGTGTGCTACAAGGAGGAAAGGGGGGTGCAACGGATCTCTATCCGCAAGTTATAGTCCATGCGCACATACAATCTGTATATGGTGCACTTTTGGTTTTGTTTTTCTTTACACTTGTGTTGAGAAGGCGATTGTAAGCTGAGATGAGATTCCTTAGGGTGGAGAAAAGCGGGGTATAAAAACCAACTCTTAATCTTTTTCTTTAAAATAGCCCTGTAGGCTGCACTCACCCAGGCCTGTCCTCGGTCCTACCTTGCTGGGAAGCACTGTCTCCCTGAGCTTTATGAAAACTGAAAAAGAAAAGGATTACGTCATTTATCCAGCATCAGTAAGACAGACCGAACAACAGACTATTTCTCCAGCTCACGTTAAAATAGATAATTTTGCCCCTGATAGGATCAGTTCTTACCCTTTTAGACATTTACTTCCCTTTCCTCCACTACTGTTACTGAAGTAAATATTGAAGCAATATTTGTGCCAGTGGGTTTTCCATTTGTTTCATGGGAAATTCTAATGAAAGAGGTGACATTGACTTCCTTCTGCCTATTACTGGATCAAGCAGGATTCACAGTTTATCTCTGCTTGCATATGTTATTACTAGCTCTAATTAATCCCATTTGCAAAGGCAAATTATGATTGGCATTTATCCTTAAAAATTAAGAGCTCATTACACAGAATATAATCTTCACATTTGTATAAGTAGCAGCTATGATTGTGTGTGCTCAAGATGAAATGTTTAAGTACGCTGGCTCAATGTATACAATATTTGCATATGCTAATGAAGCACGGCTTCATTGTGTTTGCCTCATTCCTCAGGTTACAGCTTTGTGCTCCAAGGTTGTCAGCGCAGCAGCTTTGACATAGGTCTAGAAGAACACCATGCCTGCTGTGCTATGAGTTAATCTCACAAGCTGGCACTCATACGAAAGAGCGCTGCTTGGCCTTGCTAGATTTAAGTGCAGACATGGCTTTATGGAAAGGACTCAGATCTTTCTGCGAATGACTTTCAAAGAAGCATGCAACTGTTCAGGAACAAACAGACTTCTCAACAAGTTCATTCAGTCAGTGCTATTGTTGTAACAAGCGGCTGAATTTAAATAAAATTTGTGTTTATTCCAAATTTCCACCTGCCTTTATGAGCCCAAGAATATTAAATGTTTTTTGATACTGTACCTGTAATTTAGGTAATAATTTTGGATATTAGTTACAGAGGACTGGGTAGAGGATGTACTGCGGGGAAAACTGCAATCTGATGTGCTGTAAAGAAAGATCTGTATAGTCCACCATTTGTACATCTTGGCCACTTTAGACTCCATGTGCCTGATTATCGCTGAACCACTGTAATCTGTAGCATTTGCACATCTCATTCAGGGGCATTCTTTGGTAAAGACTGTTGGTGTTTCCAAATTTTCCCAGTGCTTTAGGAACTAGAGGATGGGGGTATCTGCCATAAATACCTCATCCCAGAATACAATTTCATAATAGTGGGATAGATTTTTTTTGTTAGTATTGTGAAGTCTAATCAGCATTCTCTTGGTAATTCTGTTCACTATCTATGTACCCATTTCTAAATGCCGCCTTGGCATTCTTGTCCAGCTACCTAGCCTTTCATTGCAGGCCCAAAGTCCATAGTGAAGCATTTGTATGAAACGAAAACCCATACAACAAATATGTGGAAATAAAAAGGGGCTACAGCTCTATTGAACACAAGTGTACAAGAGCACTGATGCAACATGGGGCATCAGACAACCCACCTGCCACCCAACAATCCTGTCCCTCCAACCTACCTGCTGGAAAGGGAAAACTGAGGAGTGACAAGCCCCGGGATCACGTGGGCCCCAGCTACTGTGTGGTTCCCCCATGCCACCTGGTAGTGAGAGTTAGCTGACAGCCTCTGAGCTGGACATGACACTTAATGGCTCCACCTCAGGACCCCTTAGGCCTCCTTCCTTGCCCGCTATGAACCTGGGCTGCAAACACAGCTGGGGCTTGTCTTTTTCTGGCTGGCAACATGTTCTCTAGGGTCTCCAGCAGATGAAGGGGATAACTTGGAAGCTTTTCATGTGCTATATTATGTGTACTTCCACTTCCTCATCCGTTCCCTTACAATCCAAATTCAGGATTCTGAGAACTTTGTTATGATCATGTTTGGCAGCCAACTGTACTCGTTTAGACAGCCACAAGCCAAATATGAGCTAAATCCCAGATCTCTTTACCTCAACATGGCATAGCTCAAACAAGTGTCAAACAAATTTGCAGCTGCCCTGTTGAAGATGACAAGCTGAGTCAAAGCTGATTGCAGGATCAGCTAAGAATTAGTTCTGACCCCCCACCCCCCAAAAACCTTCTTCTTGCATCCCACAAGGCTGGGACATAGCAAGAATTTTCCTGTTTGTACCAAATAGTTATGAACAGCTGAAGAGCCCATGACTAAATGGTTCTCCTGATCACCACTGGTGATCAGAACATGAGCCACTGGTGAGCAGAACATGAGCCAACCCATAAGACACTTAACCATCCCTAATCCAAACACTGTGGCTATCTCTCAAGCCATGCCAGATGTTGTTTTCTATCAAAAAATAAATACAGACCTGGGGCTTTCCCATCATGCCCTCAAGAATTGCTCCCCCCTCTCTTCCCCCCACTTCTACTTCTTTTTTTAAATCCTTCCCAATGAAGAAATGTGGGGAACTTAAAAGTTTGGTGACTATCTCGTGGCATTTTGATTAGTCCTAAGAAAATGTATTGCCTTCTGGTCTGGGAACTTTTTTCCCTAATAGACCAACACCATTACCTTCAATCATTTCTTATTTTATATGCCATGGAATGGTTTTGCATTCCCCAAAATCATTGTTCCTAGGTCCAAAAAAGGTAGGTTAGTATAGTCAATATTTTTCAAAACATCAACTCCCTTTTTCAGCCTACATAAATAAAAAAGCCATGAAAGTAATTTTCATTCAGGAGTTTGCATCTGTGGAGTTCTCATTGACATCATAATGACTTTGAATTTCACCTGCATGCATTCTTTTAAAAAGAACCTATAAAAATTCTCTCTAAAGGCTTCTAACTGAGTAGGCTATTATTTGCATAATATTTTGCTGCCAGACCTTCAGGGTTACACAAATTTAATCACGATGGGAAAAGACTTCAACAGGTATTGGCAAAAATCTTCACTTACTAAAGCTTATCTAAGTCTCCTAGGACAGATCCTTAATATTTTTTGGATCTTCTCATGAATATTGACATCTAGTCCTGTGTATTTTTATCTGCTCTGAGTTCTTCTTCTTTAAAACAAATTGACTTGGGCTGCGATCACACAGAAGGAGGAAAAGGCGGGCAGGAAGCAAGGCTGTTTGCCCCGCCTGCAATGACGCACGTTTGAGCAATCAAACTTCCCGCCGCGCACCCACAGTTCCCAATAATACTGAGTTTTCGGCAGTAGCTTTTTCCCACGCTACTGCCACACAAAACGACGCCCCGCCGACAACTCCGGGATGTCTGTCTGATCGTGTTCCTTTAATCCGTGGGGGAATTGCACATCTGCCGTTGCTTCCGGTATGTATGATCGCACCCTTAGTAAACCAATCTAACTGGCTGGCTCAGAATTGGAATCTGAGGTCAAACCAGTTATTTACAAAATTTTCAACAAACTAATAACTTCTGGTGTTTTCTCATAACCACTGGCCTTGTTCTCAAATTCTCCTATCTTAGATACTGTATGAAACATATAGACCAGTGATCCCCAACGTGGTGCCTGGCAGGTTTTTGTGTTAGTTTTTCTCATGCCCACATTCTCCTTTACCAAAGCATCTCTCCCCCCAAACAAAGAGTAAATCCTGGCTTTCCAAAGAGCAGTCTTAGTCATGATGGAGCCCTCCACACTACCAGCTCTAATACCTCTTTTTATTCCTACCCAACCCACTAGTTTTAACCTACCTCACAGTGTTAGCCGAAATGCTCTGATCTATAATTAATAGAGCATTTGGGACAGTTTTTAATATTGGGATTCTTTGGTCTGTGTATACGAAGGATGGGCTGCCACACTATTTCCCAGTAAAGAGGCGAGAGACAGGAGTAAAATCAATCTTTTGTTTACTGTGTAATAATATTCAGCAGAACACATAAAATCACACACACACTGGCATACAAGAGACTAAAGAAAAGCAGGCAAGAAATAAATAGCACATTCGCATGAGCAGGTATTGATGATGGCAATAATTACCTCTGATGTGCAGCTCCTGAAATCTTCCAGCGGGAGGTAAAAAGGGGGGGAAGAGGATGGAAAGAAAATGGAGAGCATGCGTATTAGGCCGGCTAAGCACGTGCGTTACTCCAGCTGCAGACTGGAGCCTTAAAGCGAGGTGAGGATTGGGGAGAGTAAGCTGGACGTAAGAGGTACAAAGCAGGCTGAGAGAGGTCGTTGGGGGGGGGGTAGGCGAGGCAGAGAGAGAGAGAGCTCTGAGAAGTGTGTGCGTGTTTTTAAAACCTCTCGAGTGATGGGTGTGGAAGGCCAGGCGGCTTACACCTGAAGACCCTCCCTGTTGGCTAGGGATTGGTTGCTAGGGTCAATTTCAAATGCTAGTGGCTATCTTGACCAGTGGTCACCTGGGTGCTGGAAAGGAGGAAGTTGGAACAAAGAAGAATGGCTCTTCAGTTGGATCCTCCATGAGAGCCGTGTGCTTTGGCACATAGGGGGGTTAATCCCTTTATAATGGAGACAGCGAGTCAGGCCTGTATGCAAGAGTCTTTTGTTTGAATGCAAACCTGTGACTGTAATATGTGACACCCGGCAAGCAGACTATGGGGATCCTCTGGAGTGGCTTTAGCCAGCATCTCATAGTCCTGGCCTGGCCTGGCCTCTGTTCCTTCTCTGGGCTTTTCCCCATGGTGCTTTATTACAGTCTCTTAGCTGGAACACTCTCAGGTTCATAACAACATAAAACAGTCCAGAAATAGCCCAATAAAAGGCGGCTGGGCTAACAACGGGTCTGTTTGTGGGGATAAAAGTGACTGGAGATCATATTATAAGCTCGTCTGGGTCCTCATCAAGAAGAAAACTGAGGTATAAATGAAAAAAATAATAATAAATGCCTAAACTGTTAAGATGCATAAACCAAAGCAATCTATTCATATCTACCTCTTACCCTCTTTGCCTCCTTCTGAGACATGGTGATGGGATTGCCGTTGCTGATTGCCAAGAGAGGGAGGAAGACAAGGGGAGACAGGATGAACACAAAACCAGTCCTCAGGGCAATGTGCCCTCAAAAGTGAGTTTGGGAAATACTGCACTGATTTTGGAACAGTGACAATCCCACCCCCCACCTCCACATCCTGGTAGATAGGAAAAGCACCGCAGTCGAGATGACAGTTATAGGGCATGGTGGGAATTTAAATTCTTCATCATGCCCTCTTTCTCAGCTCTTGTTGGGACTGTGTCCCTACTGTTTCTTTATTTACTTCATTTGTGTTCTTCCATTTTCACAGAGACTCAAAGCAGATCACAAAACAGCAAACAAGAAAGTCTGAAGAGTGGGTCTCAGGGGACCAACATGGTTGTCCACTATCTTCTAGCTACAGAATCTCTGTTTTTAACAATAATTTTGAATCCTTAGAATTTCTATTTTAATAACTATTGTAATCCATTGGCTGGAATGAAGGGACCAGCACTTTTGTAAAAAAAAAAAAAAGGTCTACTTCTCCATCTCAAACTGTCTGTCTGTGTGTAGAGGTGGTGAAATCCCTTTTGTCTGTCACACGTAGGAACGACATCAAATTTCTCCTTTCCCTTATATTATCTGAATGTGTGTTAAATGTTTTCTGGAAGAATTCTACACTCCCTGTCTGTAGATGGATATGAAGTGGCCTACGTCTTTCTTCAGTCAGAGTGATGGCTAGGGATGCCAGCATTCAGGTAGTCCCTGGGAATCCCCTGGAATTACAGTTTATCTCCAGACTACAGCAATCAGTTCCCCTGGAGAAAATTGATATTTTGGATAGTGAACTTGGAAGGTGGATGGTGGCATTGTACCCCACTGGCCCCAGTCCTCCCCAGTCTCTGTTCCGAAATCTGAAGCTTCCCAACTTGGATCTGGTAACTCTAACCCCATGTCCCACCAGTGCCAAGGGGGCACCTGGAGACCCTAATGGTGGTTGGAGCAGTTCATATCCACTTGGATCAAAGCTGTCTCCATTTTGCATCAGATTTCACATGCTGATTTGAATACTTATTGTAACCCTTAATCCTCTATTTTACGGACCCCGCCATTTATGTTTGTGTGGTTGTGTGTAGCTGCCTCATGCTGAGATAAAGAGAAACTGAGGTAGATGTCAGAAGAGGCAGCCAGTTTGGAGGGGGTAGATGAAGTGGGGCAGGTAGTGCAGCTCCCTAGTGAGAAGGGGAAAGAAACATACACAAATGAGCAAAAGTTAACTCCCCACTTTGCAGCACAGGGGAGAGCCATAAAACCACATAGTCCACCTCAGCACATGTGCTATAAAACTGCTGGAGCTCTGCTCCTGCATGGTAGTGTTAAAGGAGGGAGAGAAACTGCTGTGTTGCTTGAGGAGGGGGAATTTTGTCTTCTTCTCTCACAGGGAACGATGGAACGACTAGTCTGTGCTACAGCCTTCCATCAGCCCACAGCCAAGCCCAAGGATTTGATTTCCCCCTTCCTTTATTTTCTCTCTTGTTTTTTGTTTTAACCCATAAGCTCCCCCTATTAATTCTGTCCACTTGGAACCGCCTGCTTCTTAGAACTCCCTGCGTCCCTACTGAGCTCCTCCGTCCTCAGTACCTGCCATTATCAGCTCTAGCATCCCAGTGGTGGCAAAGGCAATCATGGCAGGTTGCTGCAGGGCAATGAGAGTGAGGTGTCCTGGCACAGGGCCCAGAGCAACTGGAGCTAAGATGGCCCACGCGTTCCTCCACCTCACTGGAGCAGGAGATGCTTCAGAAGAGCCCAGCCGGGATCACCTTTTTTGTCTTCAGGGAGCACCTATTCAGAAACAGGTACGTTCATGATAGGATGATACTTGGCTTTGAAACCTTTGAACATTTTATGACTGTCCCTGACATTTATGACAGCCATTTTGCGGTTGGCTGCTTCCCCCGGTGGGAGCCATTTTGTGGTGGAGCCAACTGTTCTCAAAATTCCAAACATGCTGACAGCCTCAACAAGGTTCTCCTGGTCTAGACAAACAAAGTCGCAAAATATGGTAGCCAATGAATCTCTCTCTTTTTCTGAAGCTCATCACATTTCTGTGGTTCATGAACCTTCTTTCAGCCTGGATTAGATGTTAAGTTAAGTGCCATTCCCATTGTTAACCACTTTCATTTTCTGTCTCCATCTAGCTATAGGTTCAAGTACTCACCATTCAGATTGTACTATATCAGTATGAATTTTCACACTATGTCCTCTGGAAAGAGGGCATGTGGAATGGGACTGTGAATACTCACAGCATGGTATTACTGGCCACTGTGATGAATATTTGATGCTATGGCTTTGACAGGTATAACTTACCAAGTGGAGATCATTTTAGTGCCCTCCATTAGGCTGGAGGTTAATCCTGTGGTAACATTGTTTCTTCCACGAAAAATTCAATTATTCTATTTTTTTTTTTACATCAGAATGAAAAGTACATGTGCAATACTACCCCACACCAAAAGGACAATGGTACCACCAAATGTTTGCTTTCTCTTTGTATTCTTCTTTCTGAAAAAGGAAACGTAATATAAGCAAGAATATTCCCTACTGTATGAGCTCAAACTCTCCTCCCCCTAGGACAGAATTATTTTATAACTGTTACCTAAACACGGAAAGTAGGGATTATCATGGGAGCTACTGAGTACAGCACAGTGATAAAGAATATTCTTTTAGGAATCCAGAATGGGTACTTGGCTATTTATTAAAAATAAAAAATCATCATGGTTCTGATCTGTAACTTTCATAACATGAATTTAGCCAATCTATATTCATTTTCTGTACCTCTAGTACTGCCTGGAATTTTTATTTTGTGTTAATGCTTCAAAAGTACAGATGGAGTTTGAATTTCTTTTTCAACAGAAAGAAAAGAATGGTTCATTTTGGGAATTTATTTGGTTACTTCGGGTCATTGAGATCATGTGTACAGTATTTTAAACTCCAAAGCTATTGAAATAAAAAATGTCAAGATTTAGTCTACTATCTGTTATAAAAATCAAGAACTGCTTCTCCTTTGCAGTTCATTTTTGGGTATGGATACATGGCCATAAAATGCACTGAAAGGCATGTCCTTGTAAAATTTGGTGCATTTGCTTTCAAGAAACTCAGAAGCACATGCACACACTCAGAAGCAGCGTTACTCACTGAGAAAGGAGTCACTGGTGCCCCTTGGACATTCTCCCAGTTGCAAGGAGGCTGCTTGGCTAGAGTAGCTTCCGTGAGACCTGAAAGACCAATTACATGGTCATTTCCTTGGAACCAACACTGCCACTTCTGAAGGTGACAGCTGATTTAATGGGAAATAGCTGCATGCATGTGGCTGGGTTGTTTCGGTATTTTCCAGGGTTTTTGTCTGTTTGTTTGCTGTCAAGTCACAGCTGGTTTATGAGGTTTTCAAGGCAAGAGAGGTTCAGAGGTGGTTTGCCATTACCTGCCTCTGTGTCACAAACCTGAACTTCACTGGTGGTCTCCCATCCAAACACTAATAAGGATTGGTGCTTAGCTTCTGAGATCAAGCTAGGCTGGCTATCCAGGGCAGGGCTTTTCCAAGCCATGTCAGATTTAATGATATATTGTGTTTGTTAACTTAACCTCATAGAGAAAGGTTTAAGATTGCCCATCTGCCCAATTCTAAGGATATATCTGTGATCAACTTCTGCAAATTTAGTATGAACATGTGTTTGATATTTCTAGGAATCAGTATTCCGAGATAGGTAATGACATCTGGGCACCAACAGAATGTCCATAAGCCAGTACACTCATTGTATCCCAATGAGATCAGCTGAGATTTTGTACAGTTAAATCATATTACTGGACAAATCACCAGAAGTTCCAATTACATTCTTTAATACAGGAACTGAAGACTGAGGTTCTGAAATAATAACTAAAGATCATCTGCATAAAGAATAATTTTAAATTCTGAAGAGTTATGTACAAAGCCATTAATGTTATTATTTTCTGTAATAACACAAACTAGAGGTTCCAAACATAAATCAGAAATAAGAGGAAACGGAGAAACCATGTCTGGTACCCCTCTCTAGAGGGAAAGGCACAGAGAAGGTATCATTAGTTAGAACTCTAGATCTGGGAGATAAAGAATTCTAATCAGTTTCAAAAGTTCATGAGGAAAGCCGGTCAATCAGTGGCAGTTGGGCAAAGAGAAAGTTAATAAGAATGAGGGTAAACTCTGTTAAGAAAATAAGTCCTGGAAGAACTTGATTACCACAGCAGTCAATGAAACTGTATGTTATTGATGCCAATGCAATAGAAATAGAAAATCTTAATATATCTAAACAGGGTCTATAAAGTTGAAGTAAGTGCTGTTTTTTACTTGTATTGGGTTTTTTTTGGCTTGTTATGCCTTAAGGTGAAATGTGTTTCACTCTTTAAATCTTAATAATTCTGTTTTTGAATCAACCTCTAGCTACAGCACTCAGTTACAGCACCACGTTAATATTTCCCGAGGTATACTTGAGGGTAACTCTAGGGGTAAAGGAAAAGAAACCTCAAGTGGTGGCAGTAACTCAAATACTGTTCTTTAGGCTAAACATTCCTAGTTCCTTCAGTCTTTTCCAGTAGGACTTGTCTCATGGATCCTGAGAATCAACCATAATTATTCTTAAAGTATGGCTGCAATCCAGTCAATTGCGCAGAAATCAGATTTGCATCTACGTTCATGTATTTAAAACTGTGATGTTAGAATGGTTGAGAATAAGATCTATGCAGAGTATTTCATTTTAATCAGTATTTCATTGAGGTAGATCTATCTGGATTTCTCCAAAGAAATGTGTTATTATTTTGATACCCCCACCTCAAAGTATCCATCATGTAAACTCTTGAGGCAGGTGGTGAGAGGATTTTTGTAGTGTGTGTGTGTGTGTGTTTCAAAGTAGCCTCACTTTTTTTTGCCAGTAGTGAAATAGATTGAACTGTTTGCGAGATGACAGATTAAGGTGGTCCTTGCTGACTTAAAATAAAAACCGCTACTTTACAAACAGTTTTTGGCCAAGAACATATCAACAGAGTACTATTTGCCAGAAAGTGTAATAGATCCAGGAACTTCATGTTCTGTGTCTCTACTTCCTGACAGGAAGCTGTTCAGTAGAATAATTCCATTCATCTTGGAGCTAATTTTGTCACTACCACTTGAATATCCAAAATTCCATACGTCTATTACATAAGGTCAAAGCTGGTAGTCTGCAGGCAAATGGAGATGTATCCATCCATCCAAGAGGTCAGACTGAAAATCAAAGAAGACAAGTCAGTTTAAGACCATCCATTTGGGAATAGGTTCAGTTCAGATTGGTGCCAAAGCACTGGGGCAAGGTTTTAGCCTTCCTGTTTTCTGTCCCCACAGTTTTCACAAGCATATCACTCCCTAGACCAGCTAGAACATAAGAGTAGCCATGCTGGATCAGACCAGTAACCTTATAGTCATGCTGTTTCTCACAATGGCAGCTTGGGCACTCCCTGAATGGAACATTGTTCATATGAATAATTATTTCAGTAGCAGCCGACCCTCACCATTTGTGAATTCTTCATTCACAATTTTGCTTATTTGAAGTATGTTGTTCAATCATGTGATGCAATCTCCAGCCTAGGTTTTGGGGGGGTTTCTCCTCCCACTGCACTATCATAGCAACCATTAAATCACTAAAATGTGCAGGAAATTTTGGTACTGCCAGGGAGCAGACTCCCTGCTTCCCAATATTTGTTGATTTTGCCATTTGCGATGATCATGGGAATGGCTCCCCTTAAATGGCAAGGGGCTACCATATCAAATTCTGTTAATGATGGCAAATCCATCTCAGAGACCTGAATTTTCAAATCATCTCAAAGTTGCCAAAAAACTGGTCACATCATTTTTGGTCAAGCTGCAGCCAATTTATGGCGACCCGTGAAGGAATTTTTAAAGCACAAGACATTCAGAGGTGATGTGCTATTCCCTGCCTCTGCATAGTGACCCTGACCTTCCTTGGTGGTCTCCCAAATACTGACTGGGGCCAATCTTGCTTAGCTTCTGAAATCTGATGAGATTGAGGTAGCCTGGGCTGTTCTGTTCACGGTGGTAACATTCCTGCACGGGCCAAACAGAAATTACTACAAGTTCTGCTCCCAGTTAAGTCTGCCAATCCGTGCCTAACGATGCCTGCGCTGTTCCTGCCCTATGTACCAGTTTTGTTATTATTATTTTTTTAAATCAAGGATTGACAGTCCGGTTCCTTTTGGAACCATTAGCTACCCCATATTTATCTTATGAGCCATGCTGAAATCAGGCTTCTGTTTCTACCAAGTAAACCAGTCTGATGAATAACAATGATGTCTTGTAACTTGCTCCCAAGAAGCCTATTGCAGGACCCCTTGGAGAAAATTACACGCCAGCTCTGACGGAAATGTCATATGAGTCATTGATGAATGGGGCCGTTAGTGCACAGTTGATGCCAATCAGACTGCCTTTCTGACAGCCCATAAGTAAATCATAAGTAAGCCTGGGAACTTTTTTTTTTAATTTGCCCTTCAGTTATGGGCATCTGTCAAGAGTAAAGGGCAACAGCATAATGATGGGCTTTCAAGGAATGTAGCAGGGAAAAATCATCTCAGGATCTGGAGCTTTAAAATCATATATCCACCATCAAAGCTTTGTGCAAATTACCACTTCCTGGATGAGATTATTGTAAATAGTGACAGGTGGTCAGTGGGAGAAATAAAGGAAGCTTTGTGTGTGTTTTGTCAGAACTGGGTTATTGTTAGAGAGGCTATCAGTCTGTCTCAAAATGGACCCTGCTGATTTATATATGCCAATAGAAAGGATACCAGGCGTAAGATAGAAGTGCCACTCCAAGTCCTTCATAGATATGAAAATGCTTTTGTTTTTAGCTCAATACTTGTCTGGATTAAGAGCTTTGGGCTGGTCTATGAAATGCATATATAAAATAATTAAAAGTGGTTAGCCATAGCACTGAGACAAGCAGTCTGGTTCTTGGTCCAGGATTCTTAAGGCTGACAGTATTCATATAAGAAGTTTGAGCTAACTAGTAATTTTCTTCCCTTTGAATGGTCATCTTCCACCATATCACAAATTATTATTTTAGAACTCCCATTCATTTCAAAGTAGCTAGCTGGCTTTGTGATACAAGTTGGGGTGGGTTTTTTTTAAAAAAAAAACCCTCAAGACCCCTTGAGCATGCCAAATTAGTTTGAAACCGAATTCTTTTTTGATACTGGCCAGTTTATTCTTCTGATTTCACTGTTAACCTTTGCCAGTAAGACAGTATTGGTTAAAGTCTACAGTCCAGATCATAAGAACATAAGAGAAGCCAATGTTGGATCAGGCCAGTGGCCCATCCAGTTCAACACTCTGGGTCACACAGTGGCCAAAAATACCAGGTGCCATCAGGAGGTCCACCAGTGGGGCCAAGACACTAGAAGCCCTCCCACTGTTAACCCCCCCCCCCAAGCACCAAGAATACGGAGCATCACTTGCCCCAGAGTCCCTATCTACACCTTATGGCTAATAATCACCGATGGATCTCTGCTCCATATGTTTATCTAATTCCTTCTTGAAGCCATCCATGCTTGTAGTCACCATGCTTGTAGCTGCCACCACCTCCTTTGGCAGTGAATTCCATGTGTTAATCACTCTTTGGGTGAAGAAGTATTTCCTTTTATCTGTTCTAACCCGACTGCTCAGCAACTTCATTGAGTGCCCACGAGTTCTTGTATTGTGAGAAAGGGAGAAAAGTACCTCTTTCTCTACCTGCTCATTCCCATGCATAATCTTATAAACCTCTAGGGTTTGGGGTGAATTGTTAACTTTCAAATAAATATAGACGTTTTACTGCTGATTCTTAAATGTTTGGGGTTGGGTCAAATTTTAAAACGTTTTGTGATTGTTTTAATTTGTTGGATTTTGTAAAGTGTTTCATTGTGCTGTAAACCGACTTACAGATCTTATTGTGGACTAAAATTATTATGATGATTAATAATAACAACAACACAACTGTGAGTATTAAAGAAGATAGTGGTTAGTAGAAGTATTCCTAAATACTTTATTTGGCTGCACAAAGATTTGTGTTTATATTTTAACAGTGAGCAATTTATAATCCTTATAGAGATGGCTGATGTAATATTATTCAATGAGTTTTTTGTACATGGTTGCAGCTCTTGAAATGTGCTCAGAAAAGTCAGCTGCTCCGGAATAGGGCAGCCGAGTCATTCACTGGGCTCTGCCAGCATGGCTATAAAACTCCATTTTAGGTAGTTATTCATTAGTTATAGGCCCAATCAAAGTGCTGGTTTTGACCCATAAAACCATAATAGTCTAAGCCTAAGATATTGGTAGGATCACCTCTTCCCATTTCAGTCAGCCTGTGAAATGAGACTCGGGAAGGGGACAGGCTCTGGGGGCTTTCTGGGAAGGAAAAGAGGACATGGGGGAGGGGGAAATGAGTTCCC
Source organism: Gekko gecko (assembly GCA_029375565.1). Classification (NCBI taxonomy): domain Eukaryota; kingdom Metazoa; phylum Chordata; class Lepidosauria; order Squamata; family Gekkonidae; genus Gekko; species Gekko gecko. Next base: position 104,452,401 of record JAPDNY010000010.1, on the reverse strand, counting down.
CCATAAGTCCTTTCAGTTCTCCATCTTGTAGATCTCTCGTTTCATGAAAAAAAAATGAATAATGAAAGTTTGTGTAAATATATTCAGAAATACTATTAGACTGTCTTGCTTCTCACTGGGACACAGGTTTTTTGGGAAAGGTAGAGGTCTGTATATCTGTGCAATATTTCAGAGAAGGGTCACTTGGAGGGTAACAGGAATCTTAGAGAATCAGGTGTCTTTCATCTTCCCCTTGTATATGTTCCATTTTTCTGGCCATGACTTCCAGTTCTTTGAAAATAATGCCAGATCAGAGGCCATTAAGTGTGTTGTGGAAACAGGGACAGTAAACAAACAGTGTGCTGAGGCAGCAAATTGCTGGATTCCGAGCGATGTGTTGAATGATGGACAGCAGGAATTAGTTTGCTAAGTGCTTCCTACTGACTGCATTCAAAATGACAAAATACAAAACACCTTGGGCTTCAGGAGTGTCTCCTGCTGTACTCAATGCCAAAGGCCTGCAGGTAAGAAATCATCTCCGAATTTATTCTTTGGGTATCTTATGCAGGTAGAGATTAATTTTTAGCCTAATTACTACAACTGTAATATCTTCAGGAAAAATGTGGGCTTGCAAGAACAAATGGATGGACGCTGGTTACTTACATTTTCTATAATGTGCTATAATTGGATGCATCATGCTTGGGATAATAGTATACTACTACTACTACTACTACTACTACTACTACTACTATTATTGTAGAATAGGGATCACTCAATATTCTCTTGTTTCATATTATCTGATTCTATCTTATTGTTGTATTATTATTAAAGACATGTCTGTGCTGCCTTTCCACCTCAGTAGGGTCCCCAGTGCAGTGAGCATCAAACATTTAAACTTTTCCATACTAAAAATACATTTAAAATAAAGTATTATATAATTCAGTGAAAACAATTTAACAGACATAATACCAAAAAGCAGGGAGGAGGCCAATAACAGGTATACTAAATGAAACAAAATAGTCTTTACCTGTTGACGGAAGACAACAATATATTACCATTTTCTTCTTTCACTGTAGCATTTTTTGAAAAAAATGCAAAATGTATATAATGAATACCATTTCAGACTCTGATGCCCAGCATGGATTCTCAGATTTCCACACACACACACCCTCCCCCCATGGCATGCTTGCAGTTGTGCCTGTTCACAGGATGCTGGACTAGATGGACCACTTGTCTGATCCAGCAGGGCTCATGTTCTTATGAGTCTTCCTTCTGCCTGAGGAGCCGTACCCTAATTGAGCACCTCTTCCCTCAAACAAGTTTGGAGGAAAACACCTTTGGCTGGCGAAAGGCTTGAAATTTTGCTCAGTGGATTGTTAGGATGGGGGAAGGATCTGTACTGTTTCATCACCTTCTCTGTCCTCCCCAGGGTAAGTTTAATAAAAGAAGAATGTTGAGCAGGGCAGGGGGCAGGGAATTCCCATGGTCCCAATTCATACCTGGGCTTAAGTTTGCATGAGTGAATCTGAACCCAAGTCATATTTAGCTCAAATTAATTTATTTTGTATTGGCTGCTTGAGTTGACTTCCGGGAGCTTACATATTGTGAATTATAACCATAATAAAGAGAAAGCAGGGCTGTTTTTTGTAGCAGGAACTCCTTTGCATATTAGGCAACACACCCCTAATGTAACTAATCCTCCAAGAGTTTACAGAGCTCTTCTTACGGGGGCTACTGTAAGCTCTTGGAGGACTGGCTACATTAGGGGTGTGTTGCCTAATATGCAAAGGAATTCCTACTACAAAAACAGCCCTGCGAGAAAGTATAGTGATCACAGAAATATGGCAGAAATTTTACTGTGCACTGTTCTATACAGGGAAACCTGATCCAGCGGCTGCAGTGCTGTATATCAACAGAAGTATGCCTCCTTTGTGATGTACATAAATGAAAGTGCAGCCATTATACTTGGCACAGGGTAAGACATATGTGCTTGAAGGATTGCCTGCTCCCATATGAACCTACCCGACCTGCTTCAAGTGCCTCCACTATCTGAGGCTAGATGGGTGGCCACTTGGGAAAAGGACCTTCTCAGTCATGGCACCAAAACTATCAAATTCTCTCCCCAGAGAGATTTGTGTGTCCCTTTCTATCATTGTCTTCTGCCTGCAGATGAAGACTTCGTTTTGTCCGGCATTTTGTCTAGTGTTCCCTCAGCCCTCTGAAAAAGGGGTGGCCTGGGTACCCCTAACCCCCAAATATCTATTGTGATTCACATCTGTGCATAGTGAATTAATCCGACATGGCATATAGAAGCAGTCTTGTGATTACATGGTAGACACTGTAGTACTTACACAGCCTTACATTTTAATAAGACTGCTCTTGTCTTGACTGTTCTTTAATTGTAGATTGTGCTCCACAAGTAATTCCAATAATATACTTCTGCCAAGAATTGCACTTAAGAGACAGGCATGTCTTGTCTGTCTGTCAACCTAAACTAAGATAACTATTGCAGCTTATCCCAAAGAGTACTGTCATATTTAGGCTAGAATCTTCAGCATTCTCAATACAGAATTCTCCTTATCCTTATAAGACTGAAGACTGTTATAAGAATGAAGATTGTTAGACAGTTTGGTGTAGTGGTTAAGAATGGTGGACTCTAATCTGGAGAACTGGGTTTGATTCCCCACTACTGCACATACAGCCAGCTGGTTGACCTTGGGCAAGCCACAGTTCTCTCAGAGCTGTTCTCTCAAGAGCTCTCTCAGCCCCATCTACCTCACAGGATGTCTGTGGTGGGGAGAGGAAAGGAAAGAGATTGTAAGCTACTCTGAGACTCCAAGTGAAGGGTGGGGTATAAATCCAACTCTCCTTCTCCTTCTCTTCTTCATCCTCCTCCTCAAGACTGGGTCAAAGGCGTAAGTATGTGTGCGAGCACATTCACAAAATCATCACCCATGAAATGCATCCCATTTTACTAATGCTAGGTTTGTGTGTTGTAAAAGACAACAAAAGTGTTCCATACAGAGTAAAAACAGCAAGTGTTGCCCCCACTCTGGTTATTATGCTAATCTTGCTAGCTTTCTTTAAAAAAAATGTGATCACATTGCTGATGTGATCACATTGCTGATGTGATCCCTGATTGGTTAGCATTGACTGAAGAAGAAGCCCAGTTTTTAAAAAATGGCTTCAGATTTGCAGCTGGGGAAAGATGTGATTGGAAAAAGCAGCAAAGGTGCACATGAAACCCTACCAAGGGGCTTTTGTGAAACTTGTCTCTCCCATCCCCAGATAAAGCCACTTCTTTTGTCCTGATCATTTCCGTGGCTGAAAATATGACACAGCTGAATGGTGAGTGCTAGGTGTGTGGATGTGAAGGAATAGCAACAATGATTAGTTTGCAGTATTGATCTGGGCTACAGACAAAACAAAGATTTATGTTGTGAAAAACCAGCTGTTCTGTTATGTATGTGGGCCGCCACCAGGGGCCCGCAGTCTCAGGGCAGAGCTTGGCTCCCTAGAACAATAGAACTGTAGGATCCTAGTCAACCCAGTATCCACCAATAGAACCTTTGGCGGGAAATTCAAACCCTCCAATGGGACTGTGGGGGTACCGGGTGCGTGTGTATATAGTCGGCCCTGCAGGGCCGTTTTGCGTGCTTGTTGTGAAGTACCAATAAACGCGTCACACCGCATGTTGTAGTCTGAGTCCTCCATGCATCAAACCCAGTACTTTACAATGGTGACAAAGGTGGGATTTGACTGAGCATGCCCGACTCACCTTCCAGCGCAGCATCAAGGCCTGACACCGAGGAAGCCACCGCCACTTTGTGCTGCACCCAGCTCTCCCCGTCATTGCTCCCTGCATCGCACTATAAGTCATGGCCACCAACACTCCCGGACACCTTGAGACTTTTGACCCTGCTCACCCCAACCTATGGGATTTGTGGATGGACCAGCTGACGTGCTACCTCGCTTTCCACGAGGTAACCGATGCAGGAAAACGGAGGTCCCTCCTCATCAGCGCGTGCGGGGTGAACACCATCAGACTTGCAAAACATCTCCTTGCACTGAGGGCAATCCTGGAGTGCACCTATGAGGAGATCATAGAGGCCCTGACCCACTACCTCACGCCCAAGCCTACATTCCTGGCCAAGTGGATGGACTTCCAAGGACGCATTCAAAAGCCAGGTGAGATGGCTGCAGCTTTCATGGCCACGCTGTGACAGCATGCTATGGAATGTGCTTTCACCAAAGTGGAGGAAAACATCCTCACCCAGTTCGCTTGGGGCCTTTGCGATGTGAAGCTCTGGCGGAAACTGATCAGCACTGTGGTCATCAAACTCGAGGATGCCCTCCAGCTTGCCATCGCACACGAGGCCTCCCACCGCAACCAACTGACAGCAGCTTCTCACCTCATACTCCCTGACTCGGCCCCTGAGAATTCAGAGGAGGGTGATGTTTGCCTAGTCCACCTGCCAAACTGACGTAAGCCGCCCGGTTCTTCTAGATCCCCCCGAGAAGCTGTCCGATCGTTCCACGTCTGTCAACTGCAGAGATGCACACAAAAAAAAACTGTGCCAGTTCCGGGATGCCACGTGTCACACGTGCAGGAAACAGGGTCATCTCACCCAAGTCTACAGGTCCAAGGGGACCAGAAAGCACTTGCTGCAGTCACGCTGCCAAGCCTCTGCAACCTATGAGACTGCAGAGGACACGGCTGACCTATACTACCTCACCAGCCAGCCATTCCTGCAGGTACTTCACCTCCCCAACCCGTCCAACGCCCCGAAAATTCAAGTACAGGACCAGATAGAGGGATCCCCCTGTTCTATGGAAATAGACTCAGGGTTGGCGGCTTCCATCATTTTGGTGGAGACACTAAAGAGACTTTGTCCTGGTGGGGCCCCTGCCTGTGCCCGTCACCCCTGAGCCTCATGGACTTTCAAAGGAATGCAGTTCCAATCTGGGCGTGGGTACTTTTTGAATGAGGTATAGGGGGTTTGAAGGATTCCTGGAGCTGGTAGTGGTGGAGGGAAACTTGGTTAGCCTGTTAGGGTGGGCCTGATTCATGCCGTTGGGCATCACTATTGGGGGGTGAATATGCAGATATTTGTGGGGAATTTCCGAGGGTTTTTGATGGGGCTCTGGGTTGTTACAAAAGGCCCCTGATCTCACTACAACTTGACCCCATGGTTGCCCCCATCTGTATGAGGTTCCACACTGCTCCGCTGGCCCTAAGACCAAAAATCGATGCGGAGCTAGACCATTTGGTGGTACAAGGGTTCCTAGAACCTGTCTCACACGCCATTTGGGAAACCCCCACAGTAACCTCCGTAAAACCAAATGGTGACATCCGCATCTGTACGGACTACAAATGCACACTGAACAAGGCCCTCCACGGCCATTCCTACCTGGTTCCGGTTGTGAGTCATGTGCTGGCTTCTCTGGCAGGGGCTAAGATTTTTGGGAAGCTCGATCTGGCACAGGCTTATCAGCAACTGCCAATAGATGAGGCAACTGCCACGGCCCAAACTATTGTGATGCACCGGGGGGCTTTCAGGGTGAAGCGACTACAGTTCGGGGTGAGCGTCACCCCAGGGATCTTTCAGCAACTAATGGACTCCTTGTTAAAAGTGATACCATTTTTTGATGATGTCCTCATCGCCGTGGCCACTCCTGACGACTTCGCCTCCAGCCTCGGCGCCATCCTGCATCGATTCAACTCCACTGACCTCAAGGTGAAACAGGAGAAATGCCTCCTCAGAGTTCCAGAGGTGGACTTTCTGGGGTTCCGGGTGGATGCATCCAGCCTCCATCCAGCCAAAGACAAGGTGAAGACCATAGTGGAGTCCATAGCACTACGTGCAAGGCGAAGCTTCAGGCATTTTTAGGACTAATAAACTTTTATCATGCCTTTCTGCTGCACAAAGCCACAGTTGCAGAGCCCCTTCACCGCCTACTGGACAAGTTGGCACCAAGTTGGCACCATGGTCCTGGGGTTCGAGGGAGGCAGCAGCATTTGGGGGGGTCAAGGTGCTGTTAATTTCAAACGAGGTCCTGGCACACTTTGACGAGTCCCTGCCGGTGGTCCTTGTGTGTGACACCTCCCCGTACAGTATTGGGGCTGTCCTGGGCCACATCCTTCCCGACAGCTGCGAAGTTCCAGTAGCCTATTATTCCAGGACCCAGACGACTGCCAAGCACAACTACATGCAAAATGACTAGGAGGGATAGTCGCCGGTGTCAAGAAGTTTCATAACTTCGTTTATGGTTGCCCCTTCACCATCGTCACTGGCCATAAGCTGCTGCTGGGCTTTTTTGCGGCTGATAAACAGAGCTCCCTCCTCCAATGGTCTCTCTTCCTGGCAGGCTGCAATTACCACCTGGAACACCACCTGGGCAAGTCTATGGGGCATGCCGACACCCTGAGCCGCCTGCTGCTCCCTTCCACCAGTGCTGATCCTGCTCCGGCCCCCAGGGTCTTGATGCTGGAGGATCTCCCGAACGCTCCCTTGCAAGCTGCCAATTTCATGGCCCGCTTGACCCGTGACTCCACCCTCTCCCAGGTCTTGGGCTGAGTGGTGAGGGGTTGGCCCTCGGCCTCCCTGGACAGGAGTTCACACCATTCCTCACCCAGAAGAATGAACTGTCGGCCCTCAGGGGTGTTTGCTTTGGGGAGAGAGGGTCATAGTCCCCAGCACACTGAGGCAACAGGTCCTCACGGCACTACACGAGGCGCACCTGGGCATAGTGAGGATGAAGGCCCTTGCCCGAAGTTACATGTGGTAACCAGGAATTGATGCTGAAATTGAGTTGTGGGTCCAGAGGTGTCAGAAGTGCCAGGAAGTACGGCCCAAGCCACCCAGCGCACCCACCCAGCCTTGGGAGTCGATGCACAAAGCCTGGTCCCAGCTGCTTGAGGACTTTGCTGGGTCATTCCAGGGACTGCTATTTCTGGTGACTGTCGACTCTTACTCGAAGTGACTAGAGATCAACCCTGTGTCCACCACCTCCACAAAGGCTGTCATCAGAGCCCTCCGGATCTTCGCAACCCATGGGCTACCGGACTCAATAGTCTTGGACAATGGGACAGCCTTTACATCAGCAGAGTTCCAGGACTTCCTTCAGAGGAACCTGATCTGACACATCCGATCAGCCCCATTCCACCCCGCGACGAACGGACAAGCGGAGACTATGGTGCGCTCGGCAAAGGAGGCCCTCAGCTGGATCACGGACAGCAACTGGGAGTTCTGGTTGGCCCACTTCCTGCTAACCCAGAGGATGATGCCCAATCCGATCTCCGGTTTCAGCCCTGCAGAACTCCTGATGGGATGGCGCCCCACAATGCTGCTGGACAGGCTACACCTGGACTGAGCGCCGGACTCCAAGAGACTGGTGGAGCTGTGCGACGCACCATGTGGTTTCTTTCCTGGAGACCCCATGTTCATCAAAAACTTCAGAACAGGTCCCCCATGGAGTCTTGGGACCAGTGTCCTATGAAGTCTCGATGGAGGACGGCCGGCTCCTTAGGAAACACATTGATCAACTCTGGTAGTGTCAACTTCCAGAGGCAGGAGAGCCCCTTCCGCCAGCCGCAGATCAAGGAACCCACACTCCGGAGGCCAGAGTGCAACCCAACCCCCAAGCACTGAAGAAGCCCCCCAGCCGTACCGCTGCCAGCACCACCCGAACTGGAGGTACTTCCACCACCGTTCCAACCACCCCAGCCTCCGGTCCCAGCTAGTCAACCAGAGGCAGTTGTCGCCACTCCTGAGCCAGTCCCCCAACGTTCCCTAAGAGAGTGCAGATCCCCCGCTTATTTAAAAGACTATGTGACATAGGTGGAGATGGAACTAAGGGGGGAGGGGTGTTATGTATTTGGGCCGCCACCAGGGGCCCGCAGTCTCAGGGCAGAGCATGGCTCCTTAAAACGATAGAACTGTAGGATCGTAGTCAACCCAGTATCCACCAATAGAACCTTTGGTGGAAAATTCAAACCCTCCAATGGGACTGTGGGGGTCCCAGGTGCATGTGTATATAGTCAGCCCTGCAGGGCCATCTTGCATGCTTGTTGTGAAGTACCAGTAAACACATCACACCACATGTCGTAGTCCGAATCCTCCATGCGTTGAACCCAGTACTTTTCATGTTCACATTGATGATCCTACAGGATTCAATTTGTTGCATTTGTCAAAGGAAACAAATATTAACATTTGACTCTCATGTTTTAAAAGCATGTTTCCTTTTACTTTCGCTGACCTGATTGCAGATGAGTAAGTGGTCACCCTGAGGGTTTTAAATGATATTGCTTCTGTGCATAATCTCAGCCTCTAGAATTATTTTTGTCTGGCTCCCTATATGAAATGAGCACACCCTAGAATTCTTCGCAGCATCACAAGGCATTGTGGGAGGCACTCTGTAGATGCTGTTCCCTCCAACACATCCCACTAGGACATAAAAACTCCTTGAGGTGGGCCTGATTGCACACAATTGGTATGGCATTAAAGTGTGAGGAGCATGGTTATTGATCTTTTATCCCTCTAATTTCTCATTTGTTCTATTGGCTACATGGGACTTTTAGATTCCATTGATTTTACGGCTCCCAGTGTGCTTTAATGGTTATAGCAAGGGATACGTTATATAAGTTTTGCATGGAACTCTGTTCAGATTTTCATACCATACTGCAGTTCTCAAGGAAAAAAATACTTATTTTGTAATGAATTTCTAAATGTACATAAAGCTCTATTTTTGTGAGTTTAAAGCGGATTCTTATTGTGCTTCAATTACACCTCGTTGTAGCATTTTAATACTGGTTCTGTAACTACTTTCAGACTGAATAGCTCAGCATAAAGTTTAAGGGGCTATTAAGCAGATTTAAATGCTCTTGTTTGCAGCTGGAAGCCGTGTTTTTGCACACTATTAATTATAAGGTGTGAATAAAAAAGTATAGTTTATTAGGCAATAATGAGGAAAATAAAGGGCATTACAGGTAGCTGTAGTTTTGCCAAGAAATGTTGGTAATTGCTCCAAAGGAGGGCCATGGAACAAGCAATTCTTTTAGGCCATATCTGTACAAAATACAATACTTTGATGCACTTGGATATGCATGCAATGCTGGGCAATAGTCCTGCACTATCCTGGCTGTACAGTACCCAAGAAAAGAGGCAGATGATGGGCGGTAATAAACATAACAAAGGCAAGCAGCCATACTTTTATTGCTGGAAATTCTTTAGACCCAACTGTTTCATCTAGTAGCACACAAAGCGGTTTCCAGTCCAAAGTCCTAAAAAGTATTGAATCTAACAAGGCTAAAACATCACCATAACAAACCAGAAGGACCCCCCCACCAAAAAAAAGAGCATTCAACAATTAAGTCTCCATCCGAGATATTTTATAACCAATTCTACCCAGCCATTGTTGTTGGAATATGCAAGGTCTATTGTGCATAGATAAAGGAAATAACAAGAACACCCTGCAGGAGGCAGCAGAGGGGACAACTAGTTAGTATAGTGAGATTAGGGACTTCCTACTGTTTTCAGATAGTTTCTGTCTCCTGATCAGCTCAGTTAGGGTTTTCCTGCTCCTGCTTAGATCTTCTCTGCTGCTGTCTCTCTCCTAGCTAGTTAGACAGATTTCTCTTTTTTTTTTTACTTAGTCTGTTCTCTTCTTAATAAACGGACTTTATTCTTTAAACAGCTTGTGCTCTTCTTTACTGCATGTATACACTCTGCCGACAATTGAAACAAAACAGTTTTCTCTGACATCCTAGAGGTTAGTAGTGTGGGAGCCAAGTGAACCTACCCCAGGAAGGTTCTCTGTGAGTCTGAAAGGGCCCATGTCCAGTTGCTGTGCATCATACCTTCAATGGTGGGAGCTGCTGAAGCAGGGTCTCAGAAGATGACCTGAGTGTTCTGGCCAGTTCATATAACATGGAACAATCATCAAGAAATCCAGGTCCCAGGCCACTAAGGGTTAGTCTGCAATCATTCTGGGCAGAATAAAACGGGAGTCCAAGCTTGTTTCATCAAATGCATTTTATGCTGGAATCAATTTTGTTAGTTCTACCAGATTCCTGTTTTCTTCACCTGCGAGCCAGTGGGGTTTTGTTTTGGTTTTAAACTGAGAATAATATAGTCCAAGTGCTGTACCCCTGCAGTATCCAGGCTGCGCTATTCTAGACATCCCTTCCTTTCCAGACATTTTTCAAAGGCAACCTGCACACACAGGAACATGCAGTAGGCTAATCTGGATTCACATCCCAGTTTGTACAGAAAGCTTGGCATAAACACTTGTTTCCCTCTCCTTTTCCTTGTTGCTAAAAAAAAAAAAAAAATGGAAACAGTCTGCCTAAATCCCTGTCTAGTTGTCCTGTCCTGATTTATCCTGTCAGCTTCTTGCAATTCTTGGAGAAATAAAACAAAGAACATCATGAAGCAGACTCCAAAATTAACTAAGGCAGTCCTGATTGGTAGGGCCCAGGGGGCATCATGTGAACTCCAATGCTACATGCTGCTCCAGAACTGTTGCAAGCATAGTCACATGTGCAGCCCAAGTCAAACTGAGCCAGGGTGCCATTGGCCTTGGACAGTTACGACATGATTGCCCTTCATTTCAGTCAGGTTTGGTGCAGGCAACCTGCACAGCTGCTGCAGAGGTGAGTGGAACGTGTCGCCTGGCTTCAGGGGCGGGACAGCCATTGAAAACTGTCCAAAAGTAATCAGTCTGATATGTGGGGAGGGAGGGGCTTCCGGGTACTGAATCGTATGAAGGCAGCAGCGCTAATTAATTCTGCCTTTGAGCATTACTGCTCCTATCTAATTACTTCATTTATCATTCTGGGCATCATCTCTTGTCCCCCCGCCCCTTTCTCGGAGTGTGTGTATGTTCAGGAATTGGAGAATCACCTAACAGTCTGTCTTTGCAAGAGTCCAGGGCCGCTCCTTCCGACCGAATGAGAAATTAGTGACTTTGCAAATGCATGCCCATCAAATCTATAATTGCAGTACACTCTGGGAGCTGACAAATGTCACAATAGAGGCAGCTTCTCTTATTTGTCCTAATGTTGGGGTTTCCAAAAGCTACAAATGGGGTGGTTAATGATGTGATCCCATGTTCTTCATGCTTCTTATTAAATCCTGCCTTTGGACAAATGGTCGTACTGGATTTGAGAAATGATTTGTTTTCTTTTCTTGAAATGCTGTATTGTGGAGAGACAATGCTGTGATATCAGCGCACAGCAAGGCTTAGCTACAATTCTGTATATTCTCTCCTTCAGACAGGTTTTTAACAACTCTGCCTTTTTCATGCCAGTATCGAGGTAAGGAATGCACATGGACATTGTGTGGTGTTAGAAATTTGATTACTGTACTTGTAAGCTATGTGGCCCTGACCTGGATGGCCCAGGCCAGCCTGATCTCTTCAAACTGCAGAAGCTGAGCAGGTCAGCCCCGGTTATTCTTTGGATGGGAACCCACCAAGGAAGACAAAAGGTTGGTACATGGAGGCAGGCAGTGCAAACTGCCTCTGAACGTCTCTCACCTTGAAAACCTAAAGGCTCTCCATAGGCATGCTGCGACTTGACAACACTTTATATACACATGGCTACACCACTCAGGCCCGTAGCCAGGATTTTTAAATTTGGAGGGCCTTTAAATAAGTCAGGGGGCACCCCACACACACCACTGCACCCCCCCCCAAAGGGAGTGCCTGGGCTGGATAGGAAGTCGGGGGCCTTGGCAGTCAGTCAGGGGGCCAGGCCCCGAGATGCCCCACTGTAGCTACAGGCCTGGCACCACTGAAGGAGGAGGAGATTGGATTTATATCCCGCCCTTCACTCAGAGTTTCAGAGCAGCTTACAAATTCCTTCCCCCCCCACAACAGACGCCATGTGAGGTAGGTGGGGCTGAGAGAGCTCTGACAGAAACTGCTCTTTTTCAAGAACAGCTCTGAGAGAACTATGGCTTACCCAAGGTCATCCAGCAGCTGCAAGTGGAGGAGTGGGGAATCAAACCCGGTTCTCCCAGATTAGAATCCACACATTTAACCAGTACACCAAACTGGCTCTAGATGACTGATTAGCCCATGGTGGTGCTGACATTTTCAGCTGTACCGTAAGCAAACTGAACATGCACCTCACCTGAGCACAAGACCCAAGACAAATGGAAGCAATCAAGAGACTGAGCAACACAAAAGGAATGCCACTAAACACAAGTGTAGCTACAGAAATTACGGCAGGATGTCTCTCTTGGAAGCTGCTGGCATATGCATTTGTTGTTTTAACATGTCCGCAAAACTAGGTATAAAAGGTTAACCTGTGTATCTTTACTGGAAAGAAAGATCCTCGGGGAGAGAGGGGAGAGCTGTAGTGCATTCAGCTGTTTAACGCAGGATATCCTTGAATGCAAGCATAGATGTGAACTACCAACTGCAGGCAACTCCTGAGGACCTGAAGCTGATGGGTGAAAAACTCTGATGCATATTTTCCTTGGTAAGCTCCTGGACCTGTTTGAGATCTGAAAGTCCTGCCTGTATACAAATCTAACAAATGCTGCTTATTATTTCAGTGCTTTTAAGGTTCTTGTTCAGCATGAGAATGTCAGGCTCCCAGACAGAGGAACCGCCCAGGTCAGTACTTTGGACTGAGATGTACAAAGCAGCCCTGCAGAACGGAGCAGTGATTCAAGTGCCTCTGGCTGCTTGGAGGAAGCAATCACACACACATCCCCTCCTCGGAAGCCGCTGATTTTCTTGTCACAAATTCACACGTAGCTGGGATGTCTTCCCACAACCCCCCCAATCTCCATTTGTTCTGCTTGCCAGGGACTTCTTTCCATCCATCCGACCAACTGATTATAGCCAATCAGGGGTACTCCAGACTGTGATTAGGGCAGCTGTTGCCTGAGCAGGGAAAAGGCCCATAGTTAACATACAAACTTACAGTCCATAAACTTCAACATAATCTGCCGCTGGGAAGGGGGAAATTTAGCTTGAGCCTATCGGTTTTAAATGTGGTGAAGAGTGCCTTGAGGAATGATGCAGCAGTTCAACCGTGAACCAGATATATCTTTGGAGCTCAGTCCATCCCTTCACTTTTTTTTTTTTTGCTAACTGTCCCTTAGTGTGTATCTGATAATATTCCTCCTCATAAGCATCAGGTCTTTCCTGTTAATAAATTCAGAGTTTATCTAGCAAGTTGGGGATAATTTGGGGGTTGGAAAAAATCGGAAGACACCCCCATTATTTATTTATTTATTTATTGACATCCAGTCACACGGCTGACTTATGGCAACCCTGTGGGTTTTTCCAGACAAAAGACACTCCGAGGTGTTTTGCCATTGCCTGCCTCAGTTAAGTCACAGCTACCTTATGGTGACCCCGTGGGCTTTTCAAGGCAAGAGACGTTCAGAGGTGGTTTACCATTGCCTCCCTCTGCGTGGTTGGTAGTTTCCTATCCAAGCACAAATCCGGAAGCTTCAGCTGGTGCAGAATGCAGCGGCCAGGTGCTGTATCTGCCTATGCGGGAATGCACCCAGCCTGCACTGAAAGCACGGCACCGGCTGCCCATAGCATACCGAATTTGGTTCAAGGTGCTGATTCTTACCTTTAAAGCCCTATATGGTCAGGGACTTACATACCTAAGGGACCACCTTTCCCCACATGTTCCCCAGAGAGCACTAAGATCAGAGTCTCAAAACCCACCTGGCCCTACCAGGCCCTAAAGAAGCCAAGCTAGCCGTGACGAGGGCCAGGGCCTTCTCAGTGGCGACCCCGCATGGTGGAATGAGCTCCTGGATGACACCAGGGCCCTGTGGGACCTTTTACAGTTCTGCAGGGCCTGTAAAATGGAGCTGTTCCTCCAGGCCTTTCATTAGGGAGCTGCCCCTTCTAACATTGAGGCCCTGGTGCCAACACCAACTTCATTTTAAATATTGTGATCAACAGCCTGACAAAAACCCAGCCTATGGCGGTAGTTGATTACCTTGGATGCTGTGAATACTGCCATCATCTATGAATGTACTAGCACTTTTAAGATATGTTTTATTATTATATTGTTTTGCTTTTATTTAATTCTGTGTTTTTAGTTGTTTTAACATATTTCATGTAAGCCGCCCTGAGCCTGCCTGGGCAGAGAGGGTGGGATACAAATCAAATGAATAAACAAAGAAATAACCAGGGCCAACCCTGCTTAGCTTCCATGATCTGATGAGATCAGGCTAGCCTGGTCCATCCAGGTCAGGGCTCAGACTACAGCTATAGGATCACATTTTGGATTGTTTCCCTATGTCGGGGCCCTGTTATTTTCCGCTGCTAATTTTTTTTCCACATTGGCAAATGAGAGTGGATAACTCCAAGGTCACCCAAAAACTTCATTGTAGAAAAAGAATTTTAACCACAGTGTTCCAACTGGAAGCTCTGATTGCTACAACATGCACGGGCTCTAATAATGCAGTATGACTCCCTGTGTGCTCCCCTGGTCCTGAAGCACAGAAGCTGAGGTCTGCAGCACAAGTGCCCAATAATGCTGACCTTAAAGCAGGAAACTATTTTTTTTCCCCCTGATCCCGACCTCAAGAGCTCCATTGTTGAGGGCGTGAATTTTTACTTCTCTCTCCCAATTCTGTATGGGAGAGTTTAGCTGGAAGGATTGGATTTTGTCATTTCCCCTCTCTATTTTCACGTCCCTTTCCAGGACACTACAAACTATTCGGAGCTCGTTCCTTTTCACAAAGAGTCTGGGATGGGTAGGAGGAGTGATTTTTAAAAAGAGCATAGCAACTGCCTTTCCCCTTTCATTCACTTGAGGAGTCTGTCAGTTTCTAAATGATATTCCAAAGATTTGCAAGGAATTAATAACCTGCTTGCTATAAACTTCAAAAATGCACATCGCTAAATCTCGGGAAAACAAACTCATACCTAGCATAAGAGTGATATATGGGAAATTTTAATAGCCTGCACAATAGCTGCACAAATTAAAGATGCACAAATTTATGCTTATATAAACAACCATGTAGAAAAGCAGGATCTCTTTTTATCATTTGTTGACTCAGTTTGGCATACTCATGATAGAGTAGATTCAGGTGGGTAGCCGTGTTGGTCCGAAGCAATAGAACAAAGTTTGGGTCCAGTGGAACCTTTAAGACCAACAAAGTTTAATTCTGGGTATAAGCTTTCTTGTGCATACACACAAAGGCTTATACCCAGAATTAAACTGTGTTGGTTTTAAAGGTGCCACTGGACTCAAATTTTGTTCATGAGAGAGTAGCAGAGATGTTGGACCAGGGTGGGCTATTTGTTAGGGGAGGGATGTTTCACAGAATGCTCAAAAATACATGTGATACAAAATGCTTGATTGTAGTGTATGAATCAATAATGCCGCTTTTGTTGAGTGAGTACTAAAATATTTGTTATGGAATTAGAACTGGCTTGACAAAGACTGTTGCAGTATATTTATCTAAAACATCTATATGCTGCCTTTCCCTCTCCCCAAGGTGGCAAACATCAAGTCATTTAAAACATTTAAAATGTTAAAACAGCATTTTAAAGTATATATGCATCTTTAGCGGTGCAGTAAGAACATATAGGCACACAAGCATAATCACAAGAGAGGGCCAATGAAAGTTTATGGGAGGATATGCCAAATGAAATAAAAATGTTTTTACCAATTAGTGGAAGACTATGACAAAGGGAGACAGACAAATCTCCCTGAGGAGGGAGTCCTAAAGTTTTGGTGCCATTGCCAAGAAAGCCCTTTCTTTGGTTCATATTGGGGAAGGTGGTCCTTCAGGTATGCTGACCCCAAACCACATAGGACTTTAAAGGTCAATACCAACACCTTGATATGTAGAGGCCCAAGCAAGTGGTATGACCAGTCTCAAAGGAGGCTGCATACCAAATTATGTCTCTATCAGACTTCAAAAAACATGATGAGCTTTAGAAGCCATTGTGTGGCCTTTACAAAAACTTCATAGTTGTTTTTTTTTAAGCCATTCCCTAAGATTTGTTGCAGGTAGTTGAGAGTTCTTCTAAAAGTTATTGTATTTAAAAACAAAAACAAAAAAAAACCCTTGGGTTGTAACTAGGGTTGCCAGCTCTGGATTGTGAAATATCTGGAGATTTTGGGGGTGGGGCTTGGGCATTGTGGGGTTTGGGGAGGGGCATGATGCCATACAGTCCACCCTCCAAAGCAGCTGTTTTATCCAGGGCAGCTGACCTCTGCCATCTGGAGATCAGTTGTAATAATGGGAGATATCCAGGCCCCACCTGGAGGTTGGCAACCCTAGATGTAATGGAGGGATTTACTTAAGGTAAAGGATTTAAGAAGAACTTATGCTGGACTGATTTTTGAGAATACTGTGAATACCAAGGAATAAAGAGACGTATCAGTCATCATGCGGTTTGCCCATCCTTGACTACTGAAAATGCTACGCTCTATCAGGTGTTAGTGTGAAAAGTTTGTCAGGTAGTACTATTAAAGTCTAAGCTGTAAAATATTGCAGGCCTCCCGTGAGGAGAAAACTCCAGAATCAAAACACTCCATATGCCATTATGTGCAAAATCCCCAGGTATAGATTACGCCATAGCCTGAAATGCATTACGATGACATGACAGCTACCAGGTGTTTCAGTCCCATTTGTTTTCAAACAACAAAAAAAGACCTTTGAGGGACTTTTGTAAATGAAGCAAAACTGATTCTGCCAGGATAAAATTCCTGTTCAGAAAAGTAAATCCCAGCTGTTGCCTAGCTGAGGGTAAGGTAAACTGCCTCAGTACCGATTAAATGTAAATGTAAAGCTGCCAAAGTCTCCCGAAAAGCAACAACATCCAAAACAGGTGTACTTTCGTCAAACATTAGAAGAAATCTTGCAAATTTCTAAAAAGTAAGTGATCATAAACAGGAAGGGCAAGTTCTCAAAACGATGGATGTGGTCCAGCTTTCCTTTAATGTAGAGTTATAAATTATCCATCTACATGGATGGAAGTTTCATGAAGACCCAGAAACCAACAGGTCAGGAATCTAACAAGAAAACTAGAAGCAGAAATTTATGATTCAGAAGACACCAGTGATCACCATGAGAATTACACCTTATGGGCCAATGAGAAATGCAAGACGTTGTTCCATACTGATGACCTGTATATCCCAGTAGTGGATTTTCACATTACATTTACGACTGTCTCTCTTTGTTCATCCAGATTAGATGATGACTTTCCATTCTCTAAAACATCCATTTCACAAAGAGTTATATGTTCACCGTGCATCACAGTAGTTTGTGTGTGTTTCTGTGTACAGTGCTGTCAAGTTGCAGCCAACTTAGATGACTCTATAGGGTTTTCAAAGCAAAAGATGAAGAGGGGTGGTGTGCCATTGCCTGAGTAGCAAACCTGGGCTTCCTTGGTGGCCCCCCATCCAAGTGCTAACCAGGGCTGACCCCAGTTAGTTTCTAACGTCTAATAAGAGCAGACTAGCCTGGACCATCCAGGTTAGAGTTCATCATGGTTAGGGCCCTACATATAATAGCTCCCTGTTGATCTCTCTGGTATGGTTGTTCATTGAGACACTATGACCTCTCTTCTTATCCTTGTGAGTTTAATTATTCTGTTCCCTCCTTATCCAGGTCAGTCATGGTTTGTTCCTGTACAGGATCTAGACCCTCTGCCCACAGGTCCAGAGAGTCCAGACGCTGCCAACAAGCATTAGGTTCCTGTTTCTTGCACCCCCCTCCAGGAGTGAGAGAATGAGCCAACCTCTCATGCTTTGTACGAGGACTGAAAATCAGTGTTCTGCCACCAGGACCTATTTTTAAGAACGTTCCCAACCAGCCAGGAGAATAGGTCCCCTCTCCTTCCTGGTTCTTGGAACTTAACAACTTATCAGCTCTGGGGTAGAGCTGCAAATGATTTAACACACACTAGTAGCTTTCAGACGAGCAGGTAAGGCTCTGGAATTTAGCCTTAGAGTTCAGGTACAACATTGATCCAAACCAGATCAGGTTAATCTATATAAGATCTTTATTAAACACAGCAACTATAAGACATGAGACTTACTCAGGATGAAAATAATAAACAGTCCTAGAGCTTTATAGCGCTCTAACATACAAAAAGCATCATAGTTACCACTCCTTGGTGCAGATAACAGTTCAAGCGAAGTCCCTTCTCCAAGGGATTTTAAAGATGAAATCCATGCTTGCAATGGGCAATCAAAGTCAGCGTGTTGCCCCCCTTGCAAAATTCAGTCTTGCCAGAGTGTAATCCAAACAGAGACTAACTCTTAGAAAGGGGCCCTCTTTCCAAGAGAGTTCTGGGTGCCTTTTGATAAGCCAAAGACAACTCTCCTCCTCCGTTTGTCATAATTAAGCATGGCCAGTACCCAATTATGCCAGAGCAGGAAGGCGTGTCTACTTTGCAAGTCCCACCATAGCTTACGTACAATGGGTCACGTAGGCCAGGCTTTGAAGTTTGGGACAGAGACTGAATGTCTGTGCTGTCCCTGTGAGGTGTCAAAGTGTCCTTTGAAATGTAGAACCAGGCTTGCCATTTGTGCTTGCCATCTGGTCAGGTGTGAAAGTCAGAGGGATCTGTTCCCAGCTCAACCATTTGAGTTTAATCAATGAATCAGAGAAATATTTTTCTATACAGTTCCATCTTCTTCTTCCACTGTTTTTTATTTTAAGTGGTAACCCTTTCCTGGATTCCATGCTCTTCATTCTTCTCCTCTCTGATTTAAGGAGATCTGTGCCATCCTAAAGGTAGACAACAGAGGAAACAGGAATGTTCAGTCACCCCTCTGTTTGAACCATGTAGATTGCAAGCAGGGCTCTTGAAATTGAAATCCTCCTGAAAACATTAGAAACTGGATCCCAAATGTGTTGCACTGTTTTTTCCAACCCCATTTCACATCCAGCATCTTTGTTATTTTAAAAAAAACAACTATTAAAATGGTGTTTCAATCGTGTGGCAGCGGCAGCTGTGTTGCTTGTATTTCTATCCTAGACTTGGCCATTTTGCTTGGCTGACTCAATGTTCAGTGATTCTGGATCACAAATACTTTGCCATAGCTCTTTTCCTCCCCATTCCCTCTCCGTTTGTCCCATGCACCTGACAGGGAAAAAAATCTCAAACTTACAAAAGAGATGGTTTCATTGTTTCTCTTGATCTTGCAGTTCACGACTTTTCTCGCTGGTGTTTCAGCCTTCCCCATTCTGCCTCTCTGCATGACCATCATTTGTATTAACTGGATTTTTGTATTAACTGGATTTATGCATCCTCACATTGCCACCTGGGAACTCTAGATCTGAGCATCTACCAGCATAGTGAATGCTGCTGATGGACGAATGTTGCCAACTGTGCAGGCACAAAGGTAACAAACACAGTGCCATATAGCTGATTCGAAAAGGTGTATGTTCCAGGCATGATAACCCTGGTGGCATACATAATCCAAGCAAGCCAATAGATCATGAGTATGCATTGGCTGAATATCACTGCTTGTGCAGATGCAAAACTATACCAAATGCAGTTCATTCTGAATGGCAAACCAATCTTTGAAGCAATTGCATGAGGTGTTTGCTATTCGTCTGAACCAATTCATTCTGGCTCACCATCTTTTCTCTTCAAAAATGACTTGTATTGTCCAATAGTTGCCTGTGTCAGTTTGGGGGCTCTCAACATTTTGCACACATTCAACATCTGACTATATATATATATATATATATATATATATATATATATATATACACACACACACACACACACACACACACACACACACACATAGGGGTCATTTCGTAGAAAAAGAGCTGTAGGAGCTCATTAGGTAAAGGTAAAGGTTCCCTTGCTCGAAATCCAGTCGAATCCGACTCTAGGGTTGCGGTGCTCATCTCCGTTTCAAAGCCGAAGAGCCAGCGCTGTCCGAAGACGTTTCCGTGGTCATGTGGCTGGCATGACTAAACACCAAGGTGCACAGAACGCTGTTACCTTCCCACCAAAGTGGTACCTATTTATCTACTTGCAATTTCTTGCTTTCGAACTGCTAGGTTGGCAGGAGCTGGAACTAGAGACAGGAGCTCACCCCGTCATGCGGCACTCTCGGGTCTTGAACTGCTGAACTACTGACTTTCCACAGCCTGCAGTTCAGTGTCTTAACCACTTGAGCCACCGCAGCTCATTAGCATAAGGTATACTAATAAGCTCATTAGCATATGTCACACCCCTTGACATCACCAGAAGCAAAGAGGGGGAGGCATCTTCAAAAGTCTCCCCTTCCCTTCCCCAGCAGGCCTGCAGGGAGGGGGAGTGAAGAGAGTTGGGCCACAGAAGTAGGAAAGAAGGAAGGAAAGAGACTGGCCTTGCAGGACTATGGCATTATACCGCACCCCTCTCCAAACCTCACTCTTCCCAGGCTCCACCCCTAGAATCTCCAAGAATCTCCCAACCCAGCATGGTCATCCAGTTTCACACAGAAGCCAAAATAGTTGCTTTGGAGGGTCAGTGCGTATCATTAAGGCCAAGGTGATACTGCCTCTCAGTAAAGGTATTCAGAGGTTTCCTACTTTTGTATGTGGAGGTTCCCTTTATTCATCCTAGCTGGCAGGCTTTGATGGACCTTTTCACCCATGAATCTGTAGTCTTAAAGCCATCTGTATTCTTGGCCATAACTATGTCCGCTAGCAGTGAATTCTACAAGTTAATTACAATTTTGTCTGTCCTGAACCTGTTTTCCATCAACTTTATAGGATGCTCCAATTGCTATAATACTGTTATGTGAGAGGAAGAAAAAGCTTTCTCTATATACTTTCTTCAACACTTGCTTAGTTGTGTAAACCTTTATCCTGTGTCTCCTAAGGACCAGTGTGTTTTTTTTTGGTTCTATGGGGCAGAACTTGAAATGAATCTTGCAATAATTCAAAGAGAATAAAACATTTTTACTTTTCACTTAACAGCATATCATATACCTTTCAATTAATATTACTAGCTAGGGGTTATGTAAACAACATGAATTATTTAAATAGTGGGGAGTGTTTTTTCTTATTGTTGCTGAAGAGCAAATTGTAACTACTGTCCTCTCTGGAACCTTTCTTGTGTGTCTTGTGGTTTTTACCCTGTGTTTGATAATAACCTGCAAGGCCAGAAACCTTTCCACATATAACATTTGTTGTACTATTTATTATTCTGATACATTTAAAAAGGTACTTCTAAGTACCATTCTCCAAACTGATAAAATTATACTAAGTAGCATACAATGGCAGTGGATGAATTCTACTGAATTCTAGTGAATTCCGTTTCAGTGAGTAAAAAAAAGTTGTTCTTCATTCCTAAGTGCTTATGCAGCCTCATTTGTCTTGAAAGAAGTTAATTTGGGTTGAGAGAGCCTTGAATACTACTTGTACAAATCCATTAATTGAATGCAAGTTTACACAGTCATAGTATCAAGAATGCTTAAAGGTGAT
Source organism: Gekko gecko (assembly GCA_029375565.1). NCBI lineage: Eukaryota > Metazoa > Chordata > Lepidosauria > Squamata > Gekkonidae > Gekko > Gekko gecko. The sequence continues at coordinate 104,430,982 of JAPDNY010000010.1, read as the reverse complement.
ATAATTTTCCTTCCATTGAATTGGCTGCACATAATTTGAAACAGAAAAATATTAACTGATTAAGAGACAGGCGGCATCTGGGCTAAGGGAAGGAAACCAAAGGGAACTATGGGAAGGAAACCCATGTGGCCTGAGTCATTATGATCTAATCCAACTAGAGTCATTTCTTCAGGGTCTCAGGCAAAGGAAAATCCTTCTATCCAAAATTCTCTGCCCAGGTTCCTTGCGTTAGAGCTGCTGTGAACTGAACACAAGACCTATGCATCCAGAGTATATGCTGTGCCACCAGAGTACTCCTAAAGGTCTGACGACTATCGATTGTGTTGATGCACTGTTTTGTAACCTGCCTTGAGTCCAAGTGAGAAAGGCAGGCTATAAATGACGTAAATAAATTTGATCCTTAACAGCAACAACAACACTGTGACCATGGTTAGATTCAGAGAGAGCAAGTGGCCTGAGGATGCCCTGTGAGCTTCCATGGCTGAATGGGAGTTTAAATCTGGGGCTCCCAGATCCTAGTATGGCACTGTAACCACAACAGTGGTTCCATTTCCCTCTCTATCTGCTGCTGATCCCATGCTTGTGGTCAATGGTGACTCCCATAGCTCCTATCTAGAAGTCTTTTTTTTAACTGTATTCATTAAAGGAATGGGATATTGAATACTTGGATTCAAACATGACCAACAGTTGAACTTCTTATGATCGAACCTCATTCACATGTGAGTTGAGCCTTCTTTCTGGATCGCTTGACCATTGTTCAGAGTTCAGTTCAGATGCCATGTCAAGAGGCTTGGTGCCTTTGCAGTAGCCACTTGTGCTACAGGGTCATGGCTGGATCATGCTTGGTAAACAGTGCTTGGTAAAATGAGAGCCAGTGTAGTATAGTGGTTAGAGTGCTGGACTAGAACTGGGAGACCAAGTTTTGAATCCCTGCTTGCCATACTGGGTGATCTTGGGCCAGTCATTCCTCCTCAGCCTAACTGACCTCACAGGGTTCTTGTGAGGATAAAGCTGAGGACAGGAGAATTATGTATGTCATCTGAACAACAGGATAAAATTACACCTGACAAGCTACAGACAAGTAATTTACGTGTTGCAGCTTGCTGCTGCTTTTGAATAATATCTATTTAGTAAAGTGCCTTTTAATTACTGGGGCAGCAGATACAGTGGTGAGGCAGCTGCAATGAAGCAATATGTAATTGTGCAGGTGCAGTCAAACTGTTACCCAAGGAGGCAGTCTCCTATTTAATTGAGGGAACTTGCTTAAGGAAACAGAGTGAGGGGTGGGTAACTGGGATTCTCCACCTATGTATACCAGGATTTTTCCCCTATAAAAGAACTCTCAAATAAACCAGGCAGATGTTCAGCCAGAAAAACTTTTTTTTAATTAAAAGAGATATAAAAGGGCAAAACACACACACAAACACAGTTAAAAACATACAAGGCTATAATTACAAGATCTTGTGGAAGTCCACAGAAGCAGCAGCAAAATGGCCAGTGTTTCACAGGGAGAATAGAAGAAACAAAGTGGGGAGTGCATGCTGTTGGTACCAGGAATACACAAACACTGCTATGGAACAGTGTGCTTGCAATTATAGGGAAAATTTCCCTGGGCAGTTTGCCCCCAAAACAATGGCTTGATTGCTTTTTGAGGGATGAACGATGATCTTAGAAAACCTTGATGAGTTTATCTGAGGTGAACTATAGGTGTTAATGTTTCTTGATGACCCTCCGAGTACTGGGCTTTGTGAACAGTGTTAAGTGTTTACATAATTAGAGTAAATGGGTGAAGGGGAAGTGAGGCTGAACCTTTCTTGGCTCCCACCAAGTGTTTTTAAAAATTGGGTGGGGCTAGGTGAGGCTGTTGCCCAGTAGAACTTCTGATTTGCCACAGGAGATCTGGTTGGCTATGCAGATTAACAATAACTTTGTTTCAGTGGCAGCTGCCACCAAAGTGTCTGTTTTATTCTCTCTCACCTCCCTTTCCCAGTGTATCTTTAATTACTCTTCTTCTCCCCTGCACTTGGGGCTTCTTCCCTGTGTGTTGCTCTGCCTCCTGTGGCAGCCATTTTGTGGTTGTGCCCACCATTCTGTGTCCAAATTCCAAATGTGCCCACAGACTCAGAAAAGTTGGGGACCCTGGCTTTAGGAAGTCAAATCTCCCTTTGTCAGTTACGGAGGATCAGATAGGGAATGATCCCTCATTTATATGTCCATTCTTGGAGTATTTACAGAGGTACATGTCTGCTTTGGGTCGGCTGTGTTCACTCCTCTGTTTCTGGAAGAACAGTGTGAGAAATATCTCTCGAGCATCGATTCCCTGTTGTATAAACAGCTGGGAAAAGAATGAAAGTGGTATTCTCAATAAAGGGTGTCCTGCATTCTGAAGCAAGACCCACTCCCGCAGAGCAGATGCTCATGATTGTTTAATACTCACTGGCCTTAACAAGCGCTTTAATAAAATACACTAATGAGATTTATAATTTCCCAATACAATCCCTATTTAAATTTATTAGGACTATTACCATAAGATTATTAAAATATATTAGTGCATTCATTGGAATTGCAATTCTTTTGTGATAGTTTGAATACAATAAATGTTTCTAATTAACTAACGCTCTGATAGCATGGGGGAAGAAATTTCTTATGTCTTCTGTTTCAGATTAAATGAATTGGTTGTCTTGTTAACTATCATTATAAAATATATATTAAGGGTTAACAACTATATTCTGGCTACCCATTTATTAGCTAATTTCACAGCCTGTGTGAGTGCTTTAATTATACTGCAAAAGAAAGCTCTGAAATCTCCCTCTATTTGCAAACCATGAAAGTCTCTTTTGGGAAGCATGTAGGCTGAAATCCAACAGAAACATTGAATATGTCCGAGTGGCTAAGTGGATAGTCTTTGAAGATCTTGATAGTTCATACTCCTCCAAATATTATGGATTGGGTCACTGATTTTCTAGATTTACTGTCTGAATAATGAATGAGAGGTATGCAAAGAAATACCCTAAATACATTTAAAGCCATATAGAATGGGATGGATCCTACCCCTATCCTAACACTCCACTTGTATGTATACCTCACCTTTCCCTTTGGCTCTAATTTGGAGAAGGAGACTGCCCCAAGTTTTACTGGCTCTGCCACTGGAGGAAAAGCCGCTTCAGTTGGAGCAGTGCTCCTTAGGCTGGAGGAGGTCTATCTGGAGGATAGGGTTGTATCTACCCCACTGTCTACATTAGGGATGCCAGCCTCCAGGTGGGACCTGGGGATCCCCCAGAATTACACCTCATCTCCAGACTCCAGAGATCAGTTCCCCTAGAGAAAATGGATACTTTGGAGGGTGGACGCTATGGCATTGTACTCCACTGAGGTCCCTGTCCTTCACAGGCCCAAATCTCCAGGAGTTTCCCAAACTGGATCTGGCACCCCTACCCCCACATCCTCCACCAGTGGCCAGGGAGAGACCTGTCAGCTCTTAGTCTACATGCCCAGGGAAAGTTCTATTTCAAGAAGATCTCAACAACCAGAGAAGCCATGATTTTATAGAATGGGCTATATTTGATGTCTGTTTCCATGTTTGAGCAATGACCCACCATCCTGTAAGCACAAGGCCTTCCCTTTCTTATGAAGGGGGTCTGTTCAATGGCTTACAATGGCTTCTATTAGTAATAAAATGCCAGAAGCACGAAGAGCAAAGCATAACCACAACCGTGACCTTGATGTCTACCTCAAGTACTGTCAATGCCTTCAATGAGGAAAAGCCACGCTCAGCAGTATTGCACATACTTTGTATGCACAATGTCCAGTGTTCTATCCATGGCTCCTGCAATCCAAGAGCTGAGGATAGCCTATTCTTCACCTTCCAGAGCTGCTCATGCTCAAGAGGATTTATGGACTAAGGGTCACACACAGTAAAAAGCAAATTCATGATGTCTTCTGAATTGAAGTAGTTGAAGACGGGTGGACCTTCCAATACTCCCTTCATCATCTTTGACTCTCAAAAGTTTATACCCTGAAGATCTTATTGGTTGCTAAGGTGCTAGGGTACTGGAATCTGGTTCTTCTATTGTAGGCCAACATGGCTACCCTCTTAAAAGTATTCAAGAAAAGGTATATTGAGGCTATGGTAATGTGTACTTTTATTTGGTTCTCCCCAATGGGGAACCAAAGTGGCTTACAATGCCGTCCTCTCTTCTTCCATCTTCTCTCGACCACCATGCTGTGAGATGGGTTAGACTCAGAGAGAGTGACTGGCCTAATGTGACCCACTGAGCTTCCCATGGCCAAGTAGGGATTCAAACCAGAATCTCCCAGATCCAAGTCTGGCACTCTAACCACTACACCACACTGCATCCCAAAAGCACTGTTTTTTAATTGATCAATCAGTTAAAAGGTAGATGTTCATTTAAACAACTGTTAACAGCTCTGCATATGATAAAAATTGTATGTGATTTTTGTGCATCAGTTACACAAAGTCTGAGTAATTTATTGTAGTTGTATTGAATCACTCGCTGTCTTGCTTTCCACTAAGATTTCTCCTTATATGTATGACATTGCTAATTAGTAGAACTTCCTTGCTGCGGTCTACTAGACTTCTAGCTCAGGTTTACAATAATTAGTCATGATAAAGCTTTAGTATCACATCAAAGAACATTAATTAGTGCAAGTTAAACAAAAAAAATTAACAATAAAAAAGTTTGTATACTCCCATGCTGCTGCATTTGACCACTTGCTGCATAGTCTGAAGGCAAAGATGAGAGGATTTTCTTTTTCAGAGCTGTTACATCCCTCCCAAGATGCAGAAAAAAGCCTAGGGTTACATGCATAGTGTGAAACGGAAATTATTATATCAGTGTTATGAAACCTTAATAGGATAAGGCTGACAGGTTCACATTCAGGGATCAAAGGCACTCCATGTCTCAGAAAGTTAAGCTCCATACCCGAAAGGCAGAGAGAGAGAGATGCATCCGACACACATACTGTTTAACATAAGTAAATTCACTCAGATCTTGGATAAATTTAGGTTAGGAATATTTGTTCACTTGGGCACTAGAATATGTATACTCTTTGCCAAGAGGTGTTCTGTGATGCTATCAGTAAAACAAGAAACCCCTTTTTCTCAAAAAAAAGAAAAAAAAGCAGTGAATCATTCTTACCTTGCAGAATATAAGCAGAGTTAAGTTTCTTTTCTTCATACCTACAATTTCCTGTCTATATATTTCGCACTTTGTTATGATGAATTTTTTCTAATCATCATGGCATACATTTCAAAACTTCCACTGATGCACAGATCTCTTCAGCTCAGTTCAGAATTAGCTTGGTGTTTATGCGCCGTCTCACCTGGTAGTGCAAAAAGCTGCTTTTTTCTCCAAATTTTTTCCTCCCAAGTTGCAATGCAATGCACATATACATACTAACGGTGTCACATGCAATCAATATTGTATTTCCCCCTGGGCATTATTTTACATGTCCTTTACTCACCTGATCGTGCTAGAGATCTCAGAGAGATGCACAGAAAATCCTTTACCTTACAATCAAATTCAAGAGAGTGTTTTGGGTCCCTATGAAGGATAACCACAAAAAGCTTTTCCAAAAAAAGGAGAGATCTCATTGATCCAAACCTAGAAGTTGTTCATCAAACAAAAGGTGGTTTTCAGCATGGTCCAGTCACATAATTCACAGGATTCAGTGAGAGTTTTATTGATAGCAAATAGTTAACATTAAAGAAGTTATGCAAATGCACATATAATATAGCTCCCTTCTCCAGAATTCCCTCACAACAGTGTGGATCAAAAGTTTCAGTGAATGTACATACAATCCATGTAAAGTGTAGACAATTTTTCTTTATATGTGCACTGAGTCATTCTCTGTTGCATTCAACTCATGTACAGCTGTATATGTGACTGAAATCATACATTTGTCTAGGTACTAATGTTGTGTTGTTCAGTCACACAGTCGGGTCCAACTCTTCGGGACCCCATGGACCACATCACACCAGGCCCTCCTGTATTCTGCTGTCCTCCGGAGTTCGCTCAATTTCATGTTTGTTGCCTCGATAACACTGAACACTGTCTCACCATCTCATCCTTTGCCGTTCCCCTTCTTCTTTTTCCTTCAGTCTTTCCCAGCATCAGGGTCTTCTCCAGTGAGCGCTCCCTTCTCATTTGGTGGCCAAAGTATTTGAGCTTCAGCTTCAATATCTGGCTTTCCAGGGAACAGTCAGGGCTGATTTCCTTTAGGATTGACTGATTTGATCTCCTTGCAGTCCAAGGGACTCTCAAGAGTTTTCTCCAGCACCATAATTCAAAAGCATCTATTTTTCGGTGCTCAGTTTTCCTATGGTCCAACTCTCACAGCCGTGCGTTACTACTGGGAATACCATCACTTTGACTATATGGACTTTTGTTGGCAGGGTGATGTCTCTACTTTGTATTATGCTGTCTAGGCTTGCCATTAAAAGTAGCAGGCATCTTTTAATTTCATGGCTGCAGTCATCATCTGCAGAGATCTTGGATCCCAGGAACATGAATTCTGTCACTGCTTCCACCCAGTTTTATTTGTAAACTAAACGCAACTGAATGTTGGCTGTTTCTTCAAACAGATGATTGCATGTATGTGCAGGATGTATGCACATGTTACAGATTCATAACCAAGAAAAACATGCACATGTTACAAGTGACATGTTACAGTTGCATGACCAAGGAACACAACAAGTAATGTAATGGTTATGTTTGGGGAGGGGTTGTAGCTCAGTGGCAGAGTATCTCTTTGGCATACAGAATATCTCCGATCCAGTACCCAGCATCTCCAGTTAAAGAATCTGGCAGTAGATGCCATGAAAAACCATGGAGACTGCTGCCAGTCTGAGTAGACGATACTGACTTTGATGAACCAAGGCCTGATTCAGCATAAAGCTACCCTGAGCCTGCTTTGGCGGGGAGGGCAGGGTATAAATAGAATAAATAACTAAATAAAGCAGCTTTATGTGTTTATGTATGTTCATGCTAATAGGGGCTGGCTTGTTTTTTGGTGGCTCCCACTGAGATTGTAGGACAAGAAAATATTACAGAATGAGGGGAAATCTGCTCATGAGGGCCAAGGTGTCAGCGATGGTTGGAAGACTGAAGAGTGGAGGTAGGAGGTGTTGGAACTCTTCATCCTTCTCCCTTTCATCCAATATGGTTACTCTTTACATAATTAACAAGAATTAATTAAGGATGTCAAACACCTGCGAATTTGACGTAAATCTTGTTAACCGGTCATGAACTGGGAGCTGATTTTTCAGTGACTGGTTTGACTGTTGTTGACCTGTTTGTAGCTGTTTGGAAGGTTGTTTCACTGTGTTCCTTCCTAACTAAGCAATACAGTATAATTTGTTTTTTATGCATGCGCATCTTCACACACCCCAGTTGAATTTTGATTTCTCACCATCCTTGATTTGTAACTGCACCATCCAATGGGCAATTGTTTAAATAGACAATCTAATCAGTCATGAATTGTATATTAAATTAGTCATAAATGCTGTGTTTTAATAAAATCCATTCGTTGTTTGTCTCACTAGTCATGGTGAAATAGCTGTCAATTAGCTTAAATTAGCAGGATTGGCACATGTGCAGTTTTGCAAAAATCTGATGCACACTTGTTCAGCAGGCATTCGTGGCTGTTTGGCATAAACCATGACTGACCAGTGCCTTCTAAAGTGAGAGGAGGAGCAGAAGAGGAGGAGGAGGAGATTGAATTTATACCCCGCCCTTCATGCAGAGTCTCAGAGCAGCTTACAAACTGCTTTCTCTTCCCCTCCCCACAACAGATACCCTGTGAAGGTAGATGGGGCTGAAAGAGCTCTCTCAAGAACTGCCCTTGAGAGAACAGCTCTGACAGAACTATGGCTTGCCCAAGGTCATCCAGCAGCTGCAAGTGGAGGAGTGGGGAATGAAACCTGTTTCTCCCAGATTAGAGTCCGCACACTTAACCACTACACCAAACTGGCTTAAGTTTAACTGTTGAACAAGTTCTTGGCAAAATCTGCAGCATCCCTACCAATAATTAATTGAAGACTGAGTGCCTTTTAAAAAGTAAAATAGGGATGCTTATTTTTGTTTGTACTAGGATAAAATGTTGTGGGTGAATATTTATGGTGTGTAAAAAGGTATTTGGAGGTGTCTGAATTGTTCTGCAAAGGACCCCCATCCCCCCCCAAAAAAGCTTTACCTTTTCCAAAGTATTTCATTCAGTTGAACTCCAGCTCATTCCATCAGATGATGGAGTGCTTTGGGGGGAGGGGGGGGCTTCTTATTTCTGGGTATATGATTGAGAAAATCCAGAAACACTTAGCCAAGTGGAAGACCATTTTCACCACATTTCATCCCCTCCCCCATTTGCCAAAATGGCACTACAGAATTTACAAGAAGCAATTTTTTTCTCCCAAGAAACCTGACCCCCATCTCGGTTGAGCCCAAACATTTGTACCAAATAATTCCTTTGCTTCCTCTCTCTCAAAGTAACATTTTGTTTGTTTGTGTTTCGTTCTGGCCATTGAAGAAGAAGAAGAGCAGGCTTTTATACCCTGTTTTTCTCTACCTTAAGTAGAGCAGCTTACAATCGCCTTCCATTCCTCTCCCCACAACAGGCATCTTATGAGGTAGGTGGGGCTGAGATGGTTCTGAGGGAACTGTGATTGGCTCAAGGTCACCCAGCTGGCTTCATGTGGAGCAGTGGGGAATCACACCTGGTTCTCCAGATTCAAGTCCTCCAGTAGGCCATATGAAATACAAAGTTACTACCATCCTATGTTGGTCACAGACTATTTGACTTTTTAGTGTAGCACAGTTCCCAAGGAAGAATGACTAGCATGCTTGGCAGACTTCTGGGGGTGGGGTAGAGAGGTAGCAGTATTCCCCTTCTCACTTGTTTCCAAAAATTCTCACATATCTTAGCAAGAAACTAATTATTTGAAAGTCTGAAATGACTGCAGCTGCCAAATGGTCTCACAGTTAGCGACCAAGTATATAAATTAAAAAGAGAGCTTGGGGGCACTGGGCAAGCCTGCCTGTCCTCTTTTGCAAGCCAGGTTTGTTCCCAGAGTGTCAGATGACAATTAAAGGAACTGAAGCTTGGTGAAGTTTAGAGGGCAAACTAAAAAGTATAAGTTGCCTGAGTCACTTTGTACTGTTGGGGGGGTGAAATTAAGGAAGTGATTTATCCATAGGATACTCTTAATGGATGAGACAACTTCAGAGTCATAAATGTCTCAAGGAAGGAGGAAGTTCATTTTTGTAATGAGTGTATTTCTGACATCTTTATTCTTTTTTTGGCAACCCCTTGCCCCCTAATGAAGCATCTGTTTCTTGTCTGCATATTACCCTGAAATGTTGCAAGAGTTCAGCCCCTAACATTCACCCCCATTGCCCTACACTTTCTCCTAGTGGTGCCTCATGGTGTCAAAATTGGCTGGTGTCTCTCCTATGTACCTCCACCAACTGCACTCTGACACATTCTTAGTAAAGCGTATGGATGCTTCCAAAAATCTCATTTTCTTTCTTTTTTTAAATTTCTCTAAAAATATTTGACCCACCTATCTTCTGAGGGCCCTGACCTGGATGGCCCAGGCTAGCATGATCTTGTTAGGTATCGGAAGCTAAGTGTGTATGGGGGGGGGCTGGTTAATATCTGGATGAGAGGCCACCACGGATGGTCCATGGTCACTATGCAGAGGCAGGCAATGGCAAACCGTGAGAACACAGAGCAGTATATGGAGAACTCATCCCACACTTCTAATCCTCGCAACAACTCAGCAAAGTAGCTTAGGCTGAGAGATAGTGACTCGCTTAAGATAGTGAGTGTCATGGCTGCAAGGGGATTTGAACCCATGTTAGCCTGATCTTAATTCTATAATCTAACTTTTACATCATATTTTTTTCCTCACTGCAACTTTGGGAATTATATAGTGCCACACCCTTTTTTTCTGAAGTAGAACAGGTATCTACCATTTTTCAGGGAATACTAAAATTCCAAATTTTGTACAGAACCTTGCACTCGTGCGGTTTCCCACAGCTTTCCAGTTCTTCACTTCATTTACTTCTTTCATCCCATCGGCCTCTGGATTATCCTCATTCTAGGGCTGATTTATGCTGACTGTAGGGTTTTCAAGGCAAGAGATGGTTCAGAGGTGGTTTGCCATTGTCTGCCTCTGTGTAGCAACCCTGGTATTCTTTGGTGGTCTCCTATCCAAATACTAGCCAGGGTTAACCAGAGATCTGAAAAGATCAGGCTAGCCTGAGCCATCCTGATCAGGGCCTCAGCATGGTACACAGTGCTTTTAAAATTGAGGTTAAGATTTGCTTTGGCATGGGAGGTACTTCCCCCACAGGAATTTTCCCCAAAGCTCTCCTACAGTTTGTGTATGTTGGAACAATGCCAACAGAGTGAATGATGTGATTCATTCCCATGCAAACATCAGCCCGCCCCCCAGAAAGGAGGATGTTTCCATGGGAAAGCACCATCTCAATTGCAACATTTAAATGAGGCTTAAGTTACCAGATCTCATTTGCTGTCTTCAATCCATCTACCCCATTTCATGGTGAGCCTCCATGTTTAAACATTTTTGCTCGCAGGATATTGTTCTCAGGATCATTAAAATTAGGGTTATAAATCTTGGGTGCAAACGAGACCAAAAATCAAAAGAGCCTCTGAAAACTCTGCCTATGCAGTAGCATTGATTTTCTTTTAATCTTTGCTTGCCCTGGGAAATGTTTAATTGGGATCAATTTTTCTTCTTGTCTCAAGGAATCAAGAGCTTGACTTAGAGTGAAAAGACAATTTATTATAAAAAGTATGAGAATGCTTAAACGATTAATTGCTCATTGTAAATGTGCTGTGTCTTTCTTGAGCTCTCTGCGGGGCCTTAATATTGGATCCTGGGGTATGTTGTAATATCCCTTTGCCATATTGTGCTGCCATTGAAAAGTACCAATGAAGAAACCTTCAGTAGTGCACCACAAGGCAGAAAAGACAATGGAAATACAGGGATACCATTCTCCAGGTGGGGGCAGGGGATCCCTTGCTTTTATGGGCTCCTGCCTGCTGTTGGCCATCTGGCCGACTGGAAGAAATTCCCCCCACCCCAATACCATGTGTGATGTCAGGGGGGTGACACTCTGCTTTTGGGGCAAAACTCTATGGTTTGAGGCCATTTTTACCATAGAGTTTTGCCCAAAAAGTTGAGTCTTATCCCCGACATTGCCAATGCGCTGACATCACTTCTGGGTGATGTCAGTGCATCCCATGACATCTCCACACATCCTGGAACATCCTCCCAATCCCCCTGCCAGTGCAACGAAGTGACCTGGCAACCCTAAGATGGGGAAATGCTATCAATCTAGGTTTTAGTGGCTCTGGCCATTCTTCCCAGGGGCTCCTTGCCTCTAATCAGCCTAGGTCCTGCACCTCATGTGACTTGTTCTCTTAGGGTTGTGAGTCTCCAGGTAGGGCCTGAGGTGCTTCAACTGTTCTCCAGACTACAAAGATCAGTTCCCTTGATAAAGTGACAGCTTCAGAGGGCGGACCCCTATGGCGTCCGATCCCTGCTGACCCGCCTTCCTAAAGCTCCACCCTCCTCAGCCTCCACCCCCAAATCGCCAGGAATTTCCCAGCCCAGAGTTGGCAGCCATATGTTTTCTTCACCTTTGAAATGCTGAATCAGAGATGCTTCTGCACGACAGCCCAGAATGTCCCAGTTTTAGTATTCAGAGCAGCACAGAGGCAAGTAAATCACTCCCGCTGTGATCATATACAAAATAACTGTGTAAAGGACAGCACCGTGTGTGTCTTGGCATTTGGTGATTCACAGTTGCATGTGTGAGTCGCTTGTTCTTGTGATAATTTATGTTTTCTAGTACCCATTTTTCATCATAAAATGTATGCAATTGTCAATCGTTTCCCCTTAATCGTTGATAAATTAGTATTGTACATTATGCTTAACAATGACATACCATGTATGTATTGATATCATATAAACTGTATATTAAAGACCCCTGCAACATGCTTATTCAGGACAAGGCAATCCTCGAAACCAACACCAATGAGCAGAGAGTGAAAGCAGCTGACCAACAAAAAGAAATGAAGCCGGGAACATTTGCCGATCCCTAGAACTGCCTGAACTGAAAGGGAATGTTTGATCTCGGATGAGTGTTCCACACACGCAGAGGCACACTGAGTCCTGATGAAGCATTTCTGGAGGGCTGCGCATTAATGTTGCTCTGATGGGACAAGACATGAAATGTGGTGCTTTAGCCTTCTTGTCTGACTCCACGAAACCGATAAATTTCCAATAGACACGAAAGCTGAATAAATGCGGAGCTGACCTTTTGTTTACAGGATGCCCGGGGAAATCTTTATTAGGCCACTGAAGTGCTTCAAAAGGTTTTGAATCATTATGCAAGACGAAAATGTGTCTCTTGTGCATCGTTTTGACAGCCAAAATCTGACTCTGTTTCTAACCAAGCAATGCCCTTTCCTCTGGGGTTTCAACATGTCACTGGGTAGTGGCACTGGAGAGAGATTTCGGTGGTATAATTCATGGACTACATCTGTTTTTTTCTTCTAAGAAAGGATTTATTTTAATGTTATATTGGTATGCTCGACATGTCAGCAGTTGACCCCTTAACAGTGCAACTGATTTATGTTTTCAACTTTTGGTCCAGAGAAGAGCCTACAAAGCAAAGGGGGGGATTATTTTTAGCCCTTGATGTTCTGTGAATATGCAATGTATAATTTATATCACACAATTTCAGTAAGTATCAATAAAATATGGGGAGCCCAGCCATGTGTTCCAATTATACCTGGAAACCACTGGGACAACAAAGTGGCTTCCTTTGGCTTGATCATGCCTTTAATGGACCAGTCAAAACAGGATGAGCACAGACTATACATCTTGCAGACTCTGGCATGGAAAATAAATGCTGGATGATGTCCTTGGCAAATCCCCTCCCCGTAACAATGTAAAATCTGCTGCCTGTTAAATGCATTCCACTGTATCAGGGTCCTATTCCTCCTAGAGTCAATAGCCTTGTAATAGAGAGCAGTGCTATTGTAGCGATGCTGCCACATAGCGGACCTGAAGGGGGAAATGTGTGCCTTCCAATAGGCCTATCCACAGTAGGGATAAAGGAAGCACTGGTTTGTATCCTATGAACAAATTCTCCATGTGCTAGGTAATCTCTGCCACAGAGCATGCCTCCTCTTGCACCAGCACTTTCTTTTGTGAGAGTCTTGTTAAAGCCATTGATCTTGTGCGAATGGAAGTTTATTTAAGTTATTTATTTAAAACATGTGTTAGCCACCTTTCTACCTTATAGGAACTCAAGGCAGTTTACAATGCAATTGTCATGTCAGCACAACTTGCATGAAACTTGTTCAAAGGATCCAAGCTGTTATTATGGGTAAATTAATAACAAGAAGAATCCACAATGACTTACTACTAGAACCATGTCAGCTTGTTACCCCAGCAAAGAAGGATAAGAACCTGGGTGCTAGCTAGTATGAAGATGAAAACTAAGAAATGGATCTTGCCTGCAGGCCTCACAATAGGCATGATGACTTTACTTATGACAGTTCTTCCATAATGGAACTCAAGGTGGCTTGCATAGAGTACCCAGGAAATCTCTTGTTCAGGCACTGACCAGAGCCAAACCTGCAGCAAGATGGCCACAACATGTGTCTACCAATCCTATTCTGGCTTGAATTTGTTCCTGCTTCAGTGAGCAACTGTAGGCAGACAGAAGAAAGCATCTTTTTCCTTCTCCCACTCTCCCCCTCCAAGCACCTTAAATGCTGTTTTCATGAACATTTGAGGTGCCACCAAGGGTATCTTGGGAAATGTAGTCCCCTTGGATGCCCGAAGGTGGTTTTCCACAATGTTCTATCAGCACCACAATGAATTCCTAACGCCATTGTCAAATACCATTGGGGGACTGCATTTTCCAGGATGCATGTGACAACTCTTCAGAGGCTTCTGAAGCTCTTCAAAAGGGGAAGAAAGGGAAACTGAGAGAGATACTGCTTTCCTCCGTGAGTACAGCAGCTAGGTAAGTGAGACTGAGAGAGTAAAGGAAAAGAGAGGAAGGATTTTCTTTCTCAGTCTTGGATATACAGTCCAACCTGAAGAAGAATTCGGGGTCATGATGTTCACCTTCATATGGATGGTGAGTATCATAAACCACTGAGATTCGTATTCCAAATTAGTAAACTTTGATATGACATAAAGTGTATTCCCCCCTTCTGATCTAGATTTTCATCCATGATGATTGAGCAAAACTACCTAAATATTAATACTGCAGAAACAGCATGGTGGTAATTGTAGGTCTCAACAGAGCACTTTCCTCCCCGAATGGTATCTTTCTGTGATTTTGTGAGGGGTGTTTTACCTCGATGGCTTCAGTAATTGCTGCATACGCAGCCATTTCAGCTGTGTGCCTATTACAACAGGTTGCCACAGCAACAGCTAGCTTCAGAGAGAAAAAAAGGTCTATTTGGCAAGTGATACGCAGTGGTGTTTGCTTTATAAAGCTGTTTACCCAGGAATTAGCAATCTCTTAACACTGCAAATAGAAGGCAATAGCTTGGGCTTCTTCCATTCTTTTGCCCTGCATGCTAACCTCTGCTGCTCTGTGTAACATTACATAGGTGGAAAACCAAGTAGAACCCCATTTGGAAATAGGTTAGTTCAAGAGGCAACTTGTATCAGTTTGCTAAACCGTCTCTGCTTACCAAGGGCCATTCTAATTTTCTGGTATGTGTTCCTGGAAGGTCACCCAGTCTGTTTTCCGTTAAAAAGTTATCAGTGTGAGTTTCTCATATTGTTATTCTTCGTGGTTCTGCTCCTTTCCTCAAGTCTTTAGAACTTAAACTTCTGAGTGGGGATGGAGGCATCTTATCTCCAGAGCACATCCATGAAAATGCAGATGCATGAACATGAGTGCTCCAGGGTTGCCATTTCACACCCTACTGAGACATATTTTGAACTGTGTGTCACAGCCCAGGGCTCCCCACTGTGGCTGAGAAGTGGTGGAACATGGGCACCAGCCTAAGGAGGTCAGCAGCTCAGTGGCAAGGCTGAGGAAAGAGCCAGGTTGGGGTGGCAACAGCTAGGGTGGCACCATCAGAAAGGAAGCCCGCCACTATTAGCTCCTTGTGGAGCTGAAAACTTCGGGGGGGGAGTAAAGGCCTCCTCGGAAGGAAGGTTTTACTCAAGAGAAGGAGCAGAAGTGGCCAGGGGAGGGAGGATTAAAGGCCTCTGCCCAAGGAGGTAAGGAAGCAGCTGACTGACGGCTGGGAGGGGGCTCTGGACAGGCAGTCTTGTGGGCTTTACAGGTGGGACAGTGCCATGCCTCCTGAAGCGTCAGAAGCTGGCATTCCTAGTACCAAGGACAGCCAGGAGGAACTTTTCACACCAGACCCTGCAGATGGGCTACCTCCGGCATAAACCTGGAGTTAGGGTGCAGCAGCCAGGAACAAAGTGCCTTCAGTTGCAGTCGTCTTGCTAATGAGCCCCAGATATACAAGAAACAGAAACTTTCATTCATTTTTTAGTACATTGTTTCTCCCATTCTCTTCCCCCACTCCATCCCAGGGCTGGCAAGAGGTTGAAGAGAAAGGAGCAGCAAGACCTGGGAGAATGACCCAAGTGGGGAAAGCAGCCCTGGCAGTGTGGCGTAAATTGGTGGAGGTGAAGAGGGCGTGAGCTGGCTGAGCCAGGGGATGGCGACTGAATTCTGCAGTTGGCCGTGTGAAGGAATCCCAGCCATTCAAGTACCTGTTTAACAGTTCCTGTGTACTTCCTCTGATCTGTCAGTGTGGGAAAAGATGGCCCCTCAACAGGGGGATGTAATACCTGGTCATGGAGGCATCACACTGTGCAAGCGTATTGGCAGACAATTATATTTTTTTATCGGTTGGTGTAGATTTTCTGGGTTGTGTGGCCATGGTCTTGGCAGTGTAGGACCTGACATTTCGCCAGTAGCTGTGACTGGCATCCTCAGAGTTATAACACAGAAAGATGGACTATTCTCTGTCAAGGTGAGCAGAAAACTATAGGCAAGTAATGGAAGGTGGGGTAGGGCTGAGTCAATTATCTTGTGTAGTTCTCCAGGCTATGAACATGCTAATAGAGGACCTTTCCTGAGGAGGTTCTTTTGTCTATGGATTATTTCCTGAGGAGGCTTGAGGAGGTTCTTTTGTGTGTGGAATGGCTATTGAAACTCTAATCTTATCTGTAGTGCTATTGCCAGCTGTAGAGTATTTTGTGTTTTTCAGGACAGGAAGCCATGCCCTATTTATTTTTAAACTCTCTTCTTTCCTGTTGAAATTGTGTTTATGTTTATGAATTTTAATGGCTTCCCTGTGTAATCTGACATGGTAATTGGAAGTGTTGTCCAGTCTTTCAGTGTCTTGGAACAAAATGCTGTGTCCTGTTTGGGTTAGGCCACTGCTGATTTTTCAGGTTGGCCAAGTCTGCAGTGTCTTTCATGTTCTTTTTTTCTTGTCTGAATGCTACGCTGTGTGATCCCAATGTAAACTTGTCCACAACTGCATGGTATGCAGTATACTCCTGCAGAAATGAGGGGGTCTCTTCTGTCTTTTGTCGATCGTAGCGTCTGTTGTATTTTTCTGGTGGGTCTGAATACTGTTTGTAGGTTGTGTTTTTTCATAAGTTTTCCCATCTTATCCGTGATTCCTTTGATATATGGCAAAAACACTTTTCCTGTGGGAAACTGTTTTTCCTCAGTTGTTTATTTTACCTTTGGTTTAGTCGCTCTTCTGATTTAATTCTTAGAGGAGCCATTTGATTGAAGTGCGTGGTTAAGATGATTTAGTTTGTCATTGAAAAAGTGTGGTTCGCATATCTGTCTTGCACGGTTTACTAATGTTTTTATTATGCCTCTTTTTTGCCGAGAGTGGTGATTGGAGTTTTTGTGTAAATAACGGTCTGTGTGAGTTGGTTTTCTGTAGACCTGGTGACCTAATTGAGGATTTGCTTTGTGGATGATCATGATATCTAGAAATGGGAGTTTTCCCTCAATTTCTTTTTCCATGGTGAATCTTATGTTTGGGTGGATGTTGTTGAGGTGGTCTAAAAACGCCATCAATTCTACTTCTCCTTGGCTCCATATGATAAAGGTATCATCTACATACCGGAACCAGACTGTTGGTTTGTGGGGTGCAGATGTTAAAGCTGTTTTTTTCAAAATGTTCCATGTAGAAGTTTGCTATAACTGGGATGAGAGGGCTTCCCATGGCAACCCCATCCATCTGTTCATAGTATTCCTTATCCCATTGGAAGTAGCTGGTTGTCAAACAATGGTGGAATAAGGCTGTTATATCATCTGGAAAAATCTGATTAACCAGCATGAGTGTGTCTTTTACCGGAACCTTGGTAAAAAGGGAGACCACATCAAAACTGACGAGTATGTCCTGTGGATTAAATTTCAGAGAACTGATTTTGTTGATGAAATGTGTTGAATCTTTGACATATATTTTTATATATATTGTTA